>JAZKJV010005743.1:0-164532 GCA_037367405.1 Ottelia alismoides
TACCGGTTCGTTCTGACCGGCCGAATCGAGATCGCGGAGTAGGATCGGTGGGATATTACCATACGCTTCTCCGAAGGCTGCGAACACGCTGGTGGTGGCGGGGCCAAAGGAAATGGTCGCGCCTTCCAGTCCAGCCTTCAGCAAGCACGAGGGGCAAAGCCCAAAAGGTGAATCGCTCGGCCGCTGAATCCCGCACTTTTGACACACAACGCTTTCAGACATGTTCCTGTTCCAGATTGGATTCGGTTATCCCTCTAACAATCCATGAAGGATCCGCAGCGAAAGGTTACATCGGACTTGGAAAATAAGCACGCGGTCACATCCAATTCGGGATTAGGGCACAAAAAGTCTCGGTCGCGGAACCACATCATGAAAGGATTGGTGATGGCACTAGAATAGAGACCATAAAAACGCAGCGCAAATGGTTGCAAAACATAGCCGAAAACCGTTTAACCAAGTCGACGCATGGCTGTGGGAAGTTTAGGTTTTCAACCAGGACAAAAGGTTGTGCCACGCCTCGAGACAGTCAAGTGTTGCAGTGATCTCTCCCTACGTGATTTACATGTCCCTCCCCCAAGTAAATCTTTCCCTCTGCTGCATAGTTAGTGCCCTAATCCCGAATTGGATGTGACCGCGTGCTTAGTTCTGGTTGAGTTTGTGACAACCAGCTATGCCAATGCTCTCAGCAAATCGGAAATCTCGGCGTCCACATCGGTTGGGTCCGCAACTGTTCGGGTCACTTCCTCGCGCAGCAAGTCGCGATAACGCCGTCGATATCGGCTAACGGCTACCTTGAACGCACCTTCGCTCATCGCAAGCCTTGCGGCAATCTCTCGGTAGGTTTCGGCACTGTCAGATCCTTCTAGAAATGGGCGGATTTGCAAGAACAGCTCGTGGTTGCTGGCCTTTATGGATTCGGCTTCCAAGCGACTCAAGACAAGTTGGAGCAGTTCCAGCGCCCATTGTCGCTCAAAAAAACGTTCAGCAGTAGCTTCGTGAACGGGCTCGTTTAAATAGCGTCCCTCGGTATCTCTTAGATCAATCGAAACGATATGTTGTCCGCCACCACGCTTTAGTGCATTGTCATGCTCTTTAGTCCTAGCCAAGTAGTTGGAACATGACGTGCGCAGAAATGAACGAAACCTCCCATGGTCTGGATTCGCCCGAGAGAAATCACGACGCTCGATGAAATCCGCTAGAAAGCCCTGCACTAAGTCGCATGCCCCTTCGGGGCCGAGTCCACGTCGTCGAGCAAACGCATAAAGCGGATACCAATAATCCTTGCACAACTGTTCCAGTGCCTCTTTCCCAGAGCTGTTCGTATCGCTAGCGCGAAGAACGCAACTCCATCGGGTCGTCGGAAATCGATCGTTATCATTCATGCTTTGGGATCATATGAGTGCATTCAAACATTGAACATGCTGTAGAAGGCCAAACGAATGCTCAGCTCAGTTTCGTAAATGCCAGTGACACGATTAATGGCCGTCACAATCGCTGCCAGCGCTTGTGGAACTGAGCCTCCGTGAAAAGCCGTGTATTTACCTGTCGTCGCGTTGGCCGGTTCGTAGACTCGCAGCTGTGTGCCGGTTCGCTGCATGGTAGGGCCATCAGGACCTTTATTGGCTTGCCAGCCCGTAGTGTTCGAATCACCTTTAGTGATGGCACTATCCTTCTGCTCATCACTATGGTCATGCTCCAACTCGCTCGGATCTTCGACGAATGAACTGTCAGGCGATCTCACCAGGTCTTGTTTGTAATAACTTATGTATGCACTAGTATCCAAGTGCCAAAATGGATCGATGTAATAAGTACCGTTGGGTGATAAGACTTGTGCATGAAATCCAGCTGGGGTGATGTCAAAGCGCAGCGAAGCGGCTGTGCTCCAGATCTGATCAGGCGAAAACTCAGGCACGAATTGAAGAGGGCCGACGAATGTGTCACTATCGGCTGCGCAAACATTTCGTGGTTCAAATTTCTCTATCAAAGCTCGACGAAATCGCACCGAGGAACCGTGGTGAGTCTTAGACGTACAGATAGACGGGCGTGAACTTCGCACAATGGTTTCCAGAGTCGGAGCATTTGAAGAAACAAAGACAATAAATACAGCCGACTAGTTTATCAACTGTGTAACACCGAAAAAACCACGAGGCGTCACAAGTCAAAGTAGAACCATAGATGAATTCGAGCGACCTCAACCCACCATCAGAAGCGTCAACACGCGTAACGGCCAGTTCTAGCTTAAGCGAAAACCAGGCGTGGCCTGCCCTTCCTGAAGTGGAAACGCAGACCGCTACCGAGTAGCTTCATTTAGTCATTGCGAGGATGTCGACGCAGCAACTTGCAGTGCTAAACGTTGGTGAAAACCTCCGCCGACAATCGACCATGCCATGTCGCCACTGGTCACTCTGGTCTTGGAGACGGAACAGTTCATCGTTGCCGCTCACAATCATCGAAGCTGCTCTGGCGCTCTACAAGGGACATGGCGTAGCCGACATGGCTAGCCGAGATGCATGTGGCGAGACACATCAAGGCATACTGCATTCCCCACAGCGATACATGCAGCATTTCAACCAACAACTGCTCGCTACTGGATTGCGGTACGTTTAAACTTTGCAGATAACTCTGCAGCAAGGCAATTTGCTTTGGACAATTCAGGTGGCTAAGCCGAGATATCCCTTTCGCAAGTTGGTTTTCATCGGGCGCATCAACTTGGCTAACGATTCCGGTATCGCACAAGAGTCGGGACCAGGGCTTGTACTTCGTTCTGCTTGTATTGCAGTGCGAAGACGGTAAGAAGAAACTCGTCGTCTAGAACGTATTGTGCTTTAGCCAATACACACGGTGGGCGACAGATTTGGGGCATTGTCGCTATACATATCTCGTTAAACCTTGCAGCTTTTACGGACAGCCACCGCATAGCTCATTAATATGCTCGTCATACGTGCTTAATCATTGGCATTTACCACCCTTTGTTGGTAGACTAAGCCAGCAGTTTGATACCAACCTACCCTCGATGGAATGCAAAACGTGGGCCCCAAAGTCTGCTTACAGTTAGTTAGGAACGGTACGAAACCAGCGAGCCAAGAGGCCGAACTACGATTGAAGCAGTGGCTTCAGTCGACAGACGAAGACATTGAAGTGCTTGAATGCGAGACGCGGCTAGATTTTGCAGCCCAAAAACTGCGTAATGCGATTAAGAATAGCCCCGAAACCGCAGGATTGCTTATTGCACTGGAGTACAACGAGGATGAATTACCAGTTCTAGACGAGCTGAGTGATCGGATGGAGATCATTGGTTTCCGACAAAACTTTGAAACTGACTCGCATTTTGAAGCTCACGCACCTGCAAGCAAAAAACAAACAAAGTTGCGAGTTGAGGAAGTCCGCAAGTCACTCCTGCGTCTCAAATGGAAACTGAGGGGCCTGCAAATTCGTTTATTGACGGCACAAGACTTGGAAGCCTATTTTCGGCTTCGCTACGAAGTCTACAACAAACTGAAATTTCTACCGGAGCAGGCATTAAATTCGAAAGGGCTCGAAGTCCATTTTTCAGATCGTTGGTCGATGCCTATGGGCGCCTTTCTCGGGAATGAGATGGTTGGCTGTGGGCGTCTGGTGGCTGAATTTGGCGCTTCAAACGCATTCGAGGCCGCTATCGATGGCTTTGTGAAAGGTTTGGCCGATGATGACATCTCCAGATCCTGGCAGATCAAGAGTGTATTTCCTCATCCTTTTGACCTTC
The DNA here is from genome assembly GCA_037367405.1 of Ottelia alismoides. Taxonomy (NCBI): domain Eukaryota; kingdom Viridiplantae; phylum Streptophyta; class Magnoliopsida; order Alismatales; family Hydrocharitaceae; genus Ottelia; species Ottelia alismoides. The sequence continues at coordinate 3,743 of JAZKJV010005743.1, forward strand.
TCGCCCCATTTTCCGATTTCGAGGATTACTATCAGAGGCTTGTGGTGAAGAAAGTTCGCAAGGCTGAACTCAGTAGAATCATTGTGAAGCCGAAGAAAGGCGCAATTGCGTTGCGGAAACAGGGATTGGGCGAGTTGATCGTCGACTCACTGATCACTGAAGCGGCCCAGAGAAATATTCACCTGCTTTTTCTTGCATGCCAAAAGAAACACAAAGCATTTTACGAACGCTCTGAGTTTTGCGTGATTCCGAACATGATCTGTGACCGGTTTGGTGAGTTCCCTGTTCCAGCGATTGCCATGGAACGCTGGCTTCAATAATACGCTGAAAGGCAAGAATTGAGTAAGTCCGAACTTCGCTCTGGATTAGTCGGTGGTGCTTTGATTGCGATTGGCATTGCGGGCGTGGTGCTACCGCAGTATGTGGGCGGTGGCGCTATCCCTGGCCTTTTATTGGTCATGTTTGGTGTTACCCTCGCCTTTAATAGAACACTTGTTCAGAAACTAGTACTTGAGTTGTCCGGCGGTAAGGTGACTTTGGAACTTCCCGCTGCGCCGGTCAATCCGAAAAACATACCCGACGACGTACGGAAAAAACGAGAAGAATATGTCGCATTGAACCCTCCGCCAGGTGCGCATGCGCCAACGTTTAACGCACTCTCGGATTCGCCTCAAGTTGCCGCATTCCCAGCAGCGAATCCTATGGTGCCAGTTTATATGCTTGACAACGATTTTCGCATCGTTGATTGGAATGAAGCGTTCTCGATTGCGTACGACCGTAGTATGGAGGGACGAAGAGGTCAGAGCGCACTAGAGTGGGTGTATTTGCTGGACAATTTTAAAGAGTCGCTCAATCACGCACGCGAAAAGTTTCCTGATCCGAAGAACCTGCCCGCGTTCGACAAAGAAACGCTGAAATTCACGAGCAGTCGATTCGGTCGTCTCGTGGCGACCAAAAGAGCCTACCGGATCCCAAACGATGAAGGCGGTTTTTTGGGCTGGATGGTTGCGCTTGACACGGAGTTCGCTGACTTCGAAAAGGCCAGGCTTTTTAACTTTTATCTAATACGCAATTTGGCGAGAATTTTGCTCTGGACAGAATATGCACTATCCTACGACGAACTGCTAACCAGGTTAAACGCTTACGATGAAATGATTCAAACGCTACTTGGGGAACGTGGAAGTCTGCCACCCGTCCCCAAGCAGTCGCGAGTTCTCGATCTAGGTGCGGGTACAGGTAATATCAGTCATCGGCTTTCCACCGATGGTCGGTTTGTAGTCGCAATGGACAACAATCCAGCGATGTTGTCTATACTACGGCAGAAGTGCAAAGGGACGATACGAAACAACGACGAATCTGCTGGAACGATGGTTATCAAACAGGACATCCACTCATTGAACGGAATCCCTGATAACTATTTTGACGTAGTCGTAGCGAGTAATGTGTTGTACTCCCTGGATGATCCACAAGGCTGCCTATCCGAAATTTTTAGAGTTCTAAAGCCTGGAGGCGAAGTCCGAGTTAGCGGACCAACTAAAAAGGTTGACGTCGATTTGCTGTTCAAGCGATTTAAGACCGAGCTCGTCAAGGCGAAACAATTTGCAGGGCTGGAGTTTCACTTCGAGCAGGCTAGGAAAGCAAATCTGTCCTTAGAAGCCGATCTCGTACGTTGGTCGAGCTTTGACGTTGAGTCGGCTCTCATAAACGCAGGATTCCCGGGCGTTACTCGCCAGGAAACCTATTACTTTGGGCAAGGACGCATTGTTTATTCTGATAAGCCAAAGCACGACAGTTCTGATTAGTTGATTGCTAATCAGCCGTTAGAGGAACTCTCTCCGCGAGTAAGATGGTCAGCGGCACGGGCAAACTGCATTGCGGGCTTGGTGGCGTCATATCTCTGAACGGCGCCATGCCAATTCTCCAAGCCGGTCAAATCATTATTGAAATTGCAGGGGCCACCGACAACCTGCTTGGGCAAGTTGTGATAAATGGTGCAGTTACACTCGCATCGGCGCTCGAGACTAGATTCGTAATCTCATTCGTACCCAAATGGATTCGAACCATTAACCTTCGGTTCCGTAGGTCGGAATTGGCTCTCTTCCCACTAAGCAACACAAGCTTCATTTTAGCCTTGTTTTCTCAGTGTTTTGTGCATATCTCTGCGCGTTTGTTACCAGCAGTTCCTACTTAGCCAAAATCAGCAATCTCGATTGTACCAATCTGTCCTTGTTTAGTTCTTACTTTTCGTGGTACTTGGCCAAAGCCAAATATATTTGGTAATTCTTCCTTCTTGGTCTTCTTCAACTACTTTTAAGTAGTGGTACGGCCCAGAGTGGGCTGAGAAAGAAAGTGCCCGAGGGGTCATTCGCAGTGACTTCCTCGGGCTTCCCGTTGGGACTTACCTCCCGTGGGGAATTTACGAGAAGATAGCTCTTCAGATTCTAGATCATTATCGCTGACAGCCTCTGAAAATCGAGAGTCTGGTCAGTGTAAATGTTTGCGCCGAGGTTGCGAGAATCATTACACTCCGCGTCGATGGAACCAGCGGTTCTGCGGCCAGCCAGAGTGTCAGCGGCTGGTTGAGCGTTGGCAGGCTGCCAAACGTCAGCGCCGTGTGCGACAGACCGAGCAGGGGCGTGAGCGTCACAAGCGGCGTGAGCGAGAGCGCCGACAGGCCAAGCGGCAGCGTGAACAGACATCCACATCTGATCAACGGGCAGTTAGCGAGATCAGGCCACCACAGCGCGCGTGGTCACGCTGCAAGACTCATCCGAAAGATTTTTGCGATCGACCTGGTTGCTACGATCCGGTTCGTCCATCACGTAGTCGAGCAGCGCGATACTGCAGCAACGAGTGTCGACGCGCAGTGGATCGCGTACGAGATCGTTGTCGCAAGCACTTTGTGCGACAACAGTTTAAGCAATGTCTCGGCTGCGCCACCGGTCGAGATTCACTTCACCACAGCCAACACGATCGAAAGTCTGCGCCCCCGCTTGACGAAGCAGTCCTCGATAGCGCGGGTGACTCGAAACGCGTCTGCGACTATAGGTCCACAGACATGATCGGCTTATCTTCTGAGACCTTTTCCAGGAGACAAGTCGATGATCAGCAAAGAAATTCTGGTTCCTTCTCGCGTCCGCCGCCTGCCCAAGAGTGATTGGTCGTGGCTCGATCGAAGATTCTTACGTCAGTATGCCACTGGGCTCTCTGGCGACGCGGTCTTTCTGTACCTATTCCTGGCAGCCGTGGGTGATAAGCACGGCCTGTCCTACTACAGCGACACGTCGCTGGCGCTCAAGCTGCGTACTAGCGAGCCGTCGATCGTCAAAGCTCGTGGTGAACTGCTTATGCTGGACTTAATCGCTTATCGCAATCCGCTGGTTCAAGTCCTTTCACTGCCCGATGTAGTCACTGAGCGCAGTGCTCGATCTCAGCTGACTGAGATGCTCTTGCAATTCGACCAGCAACCGGAGCAATCGCAGCGATGAAAGCGGCCATCTGGGCAGAGATCCGTCGGTTGCATGAGATCGAAAATCTCTCGGGCCGAGCCATCGCGCGCCAGCTTGGCTGCAGCCGCGAACTAGTCAAGCGCTCGCTGCAACTGGTTGATCCACCAACCAAATCGCCTCGACCTGTGGTATCGAAGCTTGACCCGTTCAAATCGCAGATCGAAGCCATACTTGCCAAGTATCCTGACCTGTCGGCTGTTCGAGTGCTGGAGAAGATATCGCGGTCCAGTAACGGACAGCCTGGTTACTCAGGTGGCCTGTCATTACTGCGTGGTTACTTACGACAAGTGCGGCCAACTCGCTCTCGCGTTTATCAGGATATCAACTACAGTCCTGGTGAAGCACTGCAGATCGACTGGGGGGATGCGGGCAAACTCAAGATCGGCAAGTGCACTCGACGTGTCTCGGTATTCGTGGCAGTCTTGGGCTACTCACGCATGTGCTATATCGAGTTCACGCTCTCGCAGCGCAAGAGCGAGTTCTATCGCTCACTGGTCAATTCACTTGAGTTCTTCGGCGGCAGTCCTCGTAAAGTTATCTTCGATAATCTCAAAGCGGCAGTGCTGAGTGGTTCTGGTCGCAGTGCGGTACTGCATCCGGAGTTCGCGGCTCTGTGTGGTCATTATCTGATGGAGCCAGTAGCTTGTGAGGCACGCGATCCAGAGAGTAAAGGCAGAGTTGAGGCCAGCGTGCGCTATGTCAAACATAATGCACTAGCTGGTCGCGACGATGAACTCACCAGCTTCCAAGCGTACAACGATCTTGCCATCAGTTGGCGAGATGATGTTGCCAACCGACGCATTCATGATCGGCTCAAAGAACGTCCGATCGATCGCTTCACGCAAGAGAAACAGGCTCTTCGACCCCTGCCAAAGCTACGATTCGACACCGATGAAGTCGTCCTTACTTCAGTGCGATCAACTGCGCAAGTAATCTTCGAAACCAATCGCTACAGCGTACCGCCACAACTGGCTGGCAAGACGGTGTTGATTCGGGCAAATAAACAGTACGTTGCGATCTGTCATCAAGCCGAGCAAGTGGCTGAACATATGCGTTGCTACTCACAGCGTGAAACGATCATCATCAAAGAACATCTGGCGGAAGCGATCGCCATGCGCAAGATCCAACGTTCGCGAGACATTCACCGAAACTTCCTAGCCTTGGGTGAAGTGGCCCAAAGCTTTTACGTGGGGCTGTGTAAGCGCCCAGTGAAACCAGCGGTTCACTTGCGCAAACTGGCCGATCTCATCGCTCTATATGGTAGCCAATCCGTGCTCTCAGCCATCGCAGTAGCCAACAGCTATGAGACTTTCGATGCAGCCTATGTGGAAACCATTCTGTATCAACAACGACGTAAACAGTCATTGCCTTCACCGACCACCATCAAACCACAGCGTACGGATCTGACGGAGATCCAGATCGATCCACCCGATCCAGCTAAATACGATCGCTTTATCGAGGATGACGATGTCGACAGCCAAGTATGATAAGCTGCGTGAGTTATTGACCGATCTAAAGTTGACTTACATCGCCGAGCATTATCGAGAGACGCTCGATGAAGCTTCTCGCAAAAACACATCGGTACTCGACGTACTTCTGGAACTAATGAACGGCCAAGTCAGTGAGCGACTTAGTCGCGCATTGGCCCGGCGCGTGCGAGATGCTCATCTTCCCAAAGCCAAAACGCTAGCGGAATACAACTTCGACTTCCCTAAACGTATCGCCAAGCAGAAGGTACTGCGTCTATTCGACTGTCAATTCATTGATCAGTATGGCTGCGCGGTTCTGATCGGACCGACCGGTGTGGGCAAGACGCACTTATTAACTGCGCTTGGTTACGTGGCATGTGAAAAGGGAATCACGGTTCGGTTTACTCGAGCCATCGATATGATCAACGTGCTGACTACAGCACAGCTTAATGGAACTCTGGAGAAGAAGCTCCGAGAGTATGTTCGTCCGCAACTTCTCCTCCTCGATGAGCTGGGATATCTTCCGATCGATAAACGCGGTGCGGATCTGATGTTTCAAGTCGTGGCAGCCCGCTATGAATCAGGCTCGATCGTCGTATCGACCAACCGAGCATTCAAGGACTGGGGCCACATCTTCGACGTCGATAATACGCTGGCTACCGCCATGATCGACCGGCTGATGCATCACGGGGAGGCGATCGTCATTCAAGGAGACAGCTATCGCACCAAAGACGGCACACAAGAATAACCCTCACCCGCTCTGGCCTCGCTAATCCTTCTGACTGAAGCATCAACGTCGATCTCTGGACACAATCAGTCACAGCTCAATCCCAGCTCGCACCTGCGCAGACCTACCATCAGCCGCCAGGCAGTCGACCACGGGCGGCCTGTTCTACAACCAGCATCTCGCTCTGAACGCATCAGCTCTACGCGACCCTCGTTAGTCAGTGACTAACATCGCTACCTGACGTTTACCCGACACAGCTAACCCACGAACCGGCCACGAGTGCGTACGCAGCGAAATGAGCGCCGCTGAATCACCCTCTCGACGCAAACTCACCAGTTGAAGCCTAGCCAGCCAGGCAATAACTCGCCCCAACACTAACTCCGCTGAAAAACACAGCGTCGAGCTGGGCCACCGGTCTAGACACTCGAATACAACCAGCCAAAGTGGCAACAATCAAACTGCTGAAAATGGCTCAGTTCGCATCGCTGGTAACAGCGTTCTTCGTCGCTTGCGAACTTTCTGAATTATGCAGGCTTTTACGGCTTTGTACAACCGATTCCGTACCAGTTTGTGTACCAGCCGAATAACCTTCGGTACCAAAAGACCAACGGTCTATGTTTTGTGCACGAATATGCACATGTCAAGCGACGACTCAAGCTATTTAAGTAGCTGGTTAACAACTGCAAACCAATGTCACTAAATTTACAAAGGCCCTTGGTCGGCGCCGTTTGGATTAATAGCAGAGGACGGAAGATACCGGAGCAGATCGCTCATCGTGAACTGCCCGGCTACGAGCGAAGGTAGCGTCGGAATCCACGCCGGATTGTTAGCATAATAGCCCGTTGGATCAAGCCGAAGAAGAGCGACGAACACTTCGGCGACAATCGTACTTCCAAGCGGTCCCAGATGCGCGCCGTTAGCCAAGACGGCCGCTTCTTTCAGTATGTAGTACCAGAGTGGAGTGTCATTTTCTAATCCAGCACTGCTTACCTGAACCGACTCTTTGTAGAGTTGTCCACTTGCATCCGCCAAGATTTGAGCGGGACTTAATGGCGTCACGCCTACGGCTTGTGCCAAAGTTTTGTCCACTAGGTAGGTCCCCACGTCCACCCTCGGATCAAGTTTCTCGATGCCAACGAGCTGGGACTGGGTACTCCAGGTAAATTGTGTAACTGTGGAGCAAGATAAGGGTCGATTCGTCGCGAAAGATTGACAACGGTCCCTGGATCTAGCTCAAACAGTCGATTCCAGTTCAAAACCCAGGTACTTGGCACCGGCAAACTTCCACCTGAACTGCTGAACGTGAACAAGTCCAATAGAGTGGCTGCAGGAAGTTTGCATTGACATGGTAACGCTCTCTGACCATTGAATGTCCGAACCTATATGCTGCACCTGAGAACTCAAGTGGAATCGCGGATGCGAGGGATCGGGTGTATAGAACCTCGGGCCGCCAGATGTAACGCTGTAAAGGACGGCGGGATCCACAATCCCTTGGAAGGAAGTCATTCAAGACGATCCATTGATAGTGCCATTTGACAATTCTCGCCGCACGCTCGGCTAAACTCGCGCCAGTCGGACCAAGGTCAGGGATAAGGTTTGATCCGAGATCATCAAATACCTTGTTGTAAAAGTTGATGAATGCCGTATGTAGTTGTCCTACAAATAAGTTCTCGTCGTTTCTAGCGTCGCCAATCAATGGAGTAGTATCGGACAAGCGTGGCAGATCCTGGGCGACGCCTCCCGCCGGCGTCCGTAGCTTACCGGTGCGCTCGTACAAAAGCGGAGAGGCGGATGGACCGAAGCCAAGTAAACTGTCGAGATCAAAACGCTTGAACGAAAGTTGTTTAGTCGAGAAGTGTCGATTCGATCTGTAGGCAAGCTTGTGGGCTCTAAGGACAGATCATGGTCGATGAACTGTCCTAAGTACGTGTAACCAGCCGGAATCGAAGAGTTATCTCCCGCAGGAAAAGGGAATCCATTAACGTCGAGATCGTCTCGCAATACGGTACCCAGAGCGTCCAGAGCAGCAATTATTGCGGAAGGAACCGCTCCGGATCCCTGTGCAGGAAGACCGGCAATGAACGGCTGAAAATCCACCGCGCCGACGAGAGTTAATCTGAGACCAAATGATTCACTGTGAATCGCAACGTAGAACCAGCCAGTTTAGCAAGATTGGTTGGTGAGGTTGCGATTTGTTGATCGCAAGATTGGCTGGTTTTGACTAGAGTGGAAGGGCGTCGTCAGTTTAGAAAATCGCCTCGCTGAGAAGTTAGAGCTTCGTCAGCGAGACTTGACTTACGGGATAGCAGTCCCGCTTGTCCACCAATAAGCCTGATCTTCAATTCGATGCTTCGCAAGGTGCGAAGCCTGAAACTTTACCTTGCCAGTGCTTGTGGCAACGGTGCAATCGCTCTTTTGCGCGCAGTCATCCCGCGCAGGTCTTCTGTAGTGAAAGTTGCCGGCAGTTGGCCGTCGAGTTTGAACGAACTCAAAGGCGGCAGAGGGCCAGACGGGAGGCTAATCGGCGATATCGTTGAACAGACCGCGGTAGAGCCAAGCATCGGGAGTCGTGTAAGGCCTATCGCTCGCGGAAGAAAGCGTTCGCTGAAGCTGCGAATCCGGTCATTCACCAGGTTGATTCAGATCAATCACCTCAAAGAGCGCGCGAGGGTGATACAACTCGCTCGAAATATCGCCTCAAGAGAAAATCTTCTTGCCAGCGGCCAGGCTGTGATGCTGTGTTGGACGGTCGATTCAAAGACGCCTCATAAAAAATTCTGTAGCTCTTTATGCGACAACGCTTTGCGCGCAGCTGTGATGCGAGTCGAGCGTTATTACAGATCGCTCGATTATGTGGGGGCAATCACGTCGCGCAACCGCATGCAAGTTCTGCTTGCCGTGCCGGGATCGCGTGTCCAGCTTAGGGCTTTCGAACGTGCGGTCTTACGATGTGAACTTGGGTAGCCCGGTGCGGTGGCTATGAAGCCACTCCAAACTGGGAATAACTGGTTCCAAAAAGCGTGAGAAGCTAATCGACGATGCCACTATCGAAAACGTCTCCTGAAGGTGACTCGGCTCATTGTTTGGACTTAAACGATTTCGATCTACGACTTGCGCGTTATCGAATCGTACAGCCCAAAGCCGATAGCCTTATGGTTCGTTCCTTGTCCAAGTACGGTCAGTTGGCCCCATTGGTCTACTGCCTCTTGGATGATGCGCTGGTGCTCGTCGATGGCTTCAAGCGTTTGCGAGCGGCACGCACGCTCAAAGGCATGTCGGCTCTGCAAGCGCGAAGTCTCGAGGTCGATGAACATGGCGCTAAGGCTGCCATCTTCAATCTCAATCGCATTACCAGTCGGCCCAATGAGCTAGAAGAGTCATGGATCATCTATGCCTTGGTGCATGATGATGGCTTGGAGCAGACGGAAGTAGCCAACATGCTCGGTAGGCACAAGTCTTGGGTCAACAGACGCTTGGCGCTGATCGAGCGATTATCAGAAGAAGCTCGTGAATCGCTCGCACTTGGGCTGCTGTCGCCAACTCAGGCAAGACATTTAACGCAGTTGCCGGCGCGGCAACCAGAACGCAGCCATGCGGTGCGCTAAAGAGCACGCACTCTCTTCGCGCGAACTGAGTGAGGCAGTGCGGCTTCTACAGTCAGCCAGCACGCGCGAGCAAACGCAGTTCGTGCTTGAGAAACCTCGTGAAGCGATTCGCCAATCGCAAGACTCCTACGTGTATCAATGGGATCCACGGCTTAGCACTGCTGGTAATCGTATCGCCCGTCGCTTGGGACACTGCTCGACGCGACGACCAAGATGAACCACTGGCTCAGGTTTACTGGTCGCAGTGAACTACAAGCTTGCGACCGACCTGTGCTCTTGCCTGGCATCGCCAAGCTGAGTGAAGAATCAGCACTACTCTTGGAATCCAGCGGCGATTTCGTCCAGGAACTGGGACTGCCATGAGTATCTCGCCTACTCAAGAGAATGAGATCATCTCGCGCTGGAAGAATGGACAAGGCATTCGCGCTATCGCGGCGCGACATGTCGCTTGGTCGCTATGTTATCTCGCGTATCGTCGCACAGCATTCAGCGAAAACTGGTTCACAGCAGTCTGTCGCTGTCTCAGTGGAACCTCGCATCGCTCGCAAGACCAAGCTTGACCGCTTCACCAGCCAGCTTCATCAACTGCTTGAACGTTATCCCAGTCTTACTGTTCGACGTGCCTTCGAAGAATTACGAGATCTGGGATACAGCGGAAGCTATTCCACTGTGCGCAACTATATGAAGACGCACCGGCCAAAGCACAAGGCGCCACAATTCGTTTCGAAACTCTACCTGGCGCTCAGGCTCAGATGGACTGGTCAAGCTATACGATCGACTTTACGCAAGAAGGCAGGCGGCGAGTAGAACTGTTTAGTTACATCTTGGGCTATTCACGCCGCAGTACGTCTGTTTCACCGAGCGACAAGACTTCGAGACCACGGCGCGTCAGCACATCGCGGCATTCGAACATCTGAGTGGCGTGGCAGCGGTATGCCTGTACGACAACATGAAAGTCGTGGTAACGCGTTGGGAGGATGGCCAGCCAATTTACAACACGCGTTTCTTATCCCTGGCGACTCATTACGGCTTTAGGCCCTGGGCCTGCCAGCCCGAGCGTCCTGAGACGAAAGGCAAAGTGGAACGCCCCTTCGACTATGTCGAGAAGAACTTGCTCAATGGTCGCACGTTTCGCACGCTGGAGCATCTCAATGAAGTGACTCGTTGGTGGCTCTCTGAAACCATGATAAACGCATTCACGGCACAACCAAACGCTCGCCTCTGGAGATGCACGAGCAAGAGAGACAATATCTGATTCCACTTCCAGTCATTCGCTTCGATACGGCTGGAGTCGTTTACCGGATCGTCGATAGCGAAGGCTTTATCAGCTACGCTGACAATCGTTACTCTGTCCCTTGGCGTCTGATGGCCAGACGTTACCGGTGCGCATCATGGAAGACCGGCTTCACATCTATAACCCGTCGGTGGAACTGGTGGCCGAACATAGTCTGCTGCGAGGCCGAAATGAGAAGCTCATCACCCAAGCTCACCTGCCACCAAAAGACTATGCCCAGCAACTCATTGGGCTTCGTGAAAAGTATGTGCACTGGGGGCCAATCGCCCTGGAATACTTCGATGGTCTGCAGAAGAAGTGCCGGTACGGAAGACGCGAAGCCGCTCGAGTCCTTTCACTGCTGCAAGGTTACCCAGTGAAAGATGGCCAGTTGGCCATGGCTCGCGCGATTCAGTATCACGCTTACGGCTATCAATCTCTTGAGCGCATCCTGGCACACACCGGTACACCCAAGGCCAACTGGGAACTGCTCAGCCAGCGTGAACAAGAGACTTTACAACAACTCACGGGAATCGACTCGCGTAGACGTTCGCAGGAGCGAGGGAGTATCAACAACTGTTCGATGAGCAAAGCAAAAACCAAGACGATGAGCAAGACAAACACGACGAGGAACCACCGCGAAACGATTCTGCAGTATCTGGAGATTCTGAAACTGAGAATGACCGAGGAACAGCTTGATCGCTTTCTCCAACAGCATAGCCAAACATCGTTAAGTATTTCGGAGCTTCTATCAAAGTTCTTGGAGGGACCAGCCAGTACCAGCCAAGAAGTGGCCATTCAATCTCGCATTAGGCGAGCTGCCTTCCCAAACCGATGCAACGCTTGATTCTTATGATTGGACACGCAATCCAAAGACTATTCGCAAAGAAAACGTTCTTGGAACTGGCCACGGGCCAGTTCATTGCACGTAAGGAAAAATGCGGCCTTCGTGGGGTTAAGCGTCTGGGGAAAACACATCTCATTCAAGGTGTCGGACGCAAGTGCTGTGCACTGGGTTATCGCGTGCGCTACGAAACCAGTGCCAGTCTTATCGAATCGCTTAACAGAGCCAGAGCTATCAAGGCGCTCACGCCCAAAGTGAAACACTACTGTTCCTACGACCTGCTGATCATCGATGAGTTCGGGCTTCGAGAAGCTTGAAAGGAAAGAAGTGCCTGATGCGCTGAGCATGCTGTACAAGGTAATCGATGGTCGCAATCGTCGCTCCTCGACAGCGATCATCACTAACGTAAATCTCAAAGACTGGACTGACTATCTGGGCGATCCACCGATGACGATGGCTCTGCTGGATCGTGTGATTGATCAGACGAACTTGATCACCTTTAAAGGCGAATCAATCCGGAACTTCACAACAAAGTCATGAGATGAGAATCGATTATCGAGAACTGAAGCAGCAGGTACGAATCCTGGATCTGCTCACAAACATCGGCTGGAAAAACTCGAAGGGCCACGGAGCACAACTCCGTGGCCCTTGTCCATTACCCAACTGCTGCGAGAAATCGTCCGATCCAGCGAGCCGCAGCGATTCATCCTTCAGCGTTAACTCTGTACGCCAAATATCTATCACTGCTTCCGCTGTCAGTCCCCGGATCCGTTCTCGACTTCTGGCAAACCTACAGGACCATCGCCTTATACAGGCGGCCATCGAACTCAGCCAACTAGTCAAATCCAGCAACTACACGTCGAACTAAAACCTACCAGAATCATGCAACTGCCTGCCAGCCAATCTTGCTAAACTGGCTGGTTCTACGTTGCGAATGACATGATTCACTTACAAACTGGGGCATGACCAAATCCTCGCGCAAGATCGAAACACGGTTTAAGCCATCGAGAAATCTAGCCCATATTTATAACTCAGCGTTAAGTAACAAGTACGATTCCTTGAAAAAATTATTTTCCGGCAGTGAAACCATAATTAATTTCCAGCTGCATAAAATTCTGCTGCCGATTTTAGAATCCGATTATCGACTAACTTTCAATTCAGATCTTGTAGGTCGGAATTGGCTCTCTTCCCACTACTCAGCTTCGACTAAGCCTTTCTTTCTCAGCGTTTTGTGTACTTCTCCGCGAGTCCTTCGTCGCTTGCGAACTTTCTGAATTACGCGGGCTCTTACACATTTCTACAAGCGACTCCTTACCAGTCTACGTACTAGCCGAATAACCATCGGTACCCAAGGGCCAACGGTCTGAGTTTTGTGCACGAGAATGCACAGTTGGAGAGCACCAACTCAATGCTTGAACGCGCTCGCAGTGATCCCAAAATCATCGCGTTCACTTCCTCTTAACCCGTTGATACTCCGAACAAGTATCCGACCAGTGCAGTTGATCCCATCGCGATTAGTCCCCAGAACGTAACTCGCCATGATGCTCGAATCACGTTGGCCCCACCGATCACCGCTCCGACTGCACCGAGTATCGCAAGTAGCACTGTTGTGATCACGATGACAGTGAAGACTACATGTCCCGGCGAAACAATCATCACGCTAACGAGCGGCAGGATAGCACCGACTGCAAAGCTGGCAGCAGATGCTAAGGCCGCTTGTATCGGCCTGGCCTGCGTCGCTTCTAGTATCCCGAGTTCATCACGAGCGTGAGCGCCTAGAGCATCCCTTGGCCATGAGTTGCTCTGCAACTTTTCTCGCCAGTGATTCATCGAGCCCTCTGGTCACATAGATATTAGCCAGTTCTTGCCTCTCGATTTCAGGATCCGTCTCAAGCTCTTGTCTTTCCCGGTCCAAGTCTGCCTTCTCGGTGTCCGCTTGGGAGCTCACTGAAACGTATTCACCGGCAGCCATCGACATCGCACCCGCTACTAAGCCAGCCAAGCCAGACAGTAGTACCGCGCGAGTCTCTGCATGGGCCGCGGCTACACCAACGATCAAGCTGGCAGTCGATACGATACCATCGTTGGCCCCAAGTATGCAGGCCCGCAGCCATCCGATTCGATCGTTGCGATGTGTTTCGCGGTGGCTAAGGTGCATGTGTAATCTTTCGCAGTCCGAAACTGAGTAATCAAGATGTCTAGCCCTCGATTGTACTGCAGGCTGCACCGCTGCTTAGCTCGACACGGCACTTCATTAGATAGCCATCTGGTAAAATGTGATGGAAGGGAGCGGGAACTGTCTCGCCGGGCCGACTTTATCATCTTCTAGTTGGTTGAGGTCACGCGTGCAGCAGGGCTTTATGATCATTTGCTTACAACTTGGATCGAAGCTGAGATTGCTCGGCTGGGTGACCCGCGACTAGCGAAACTCGTACCTCTCGATCCGGAGGAATCGCATTCCGCATTGGCTCAATTTGTCGAGCGGTTGATCGCGACGAACTTTCTCAGTACCGTGGCGACGATGCAGCCGAAAAGCAAAGGCTAATAGTCGAACGAGTCATCGCCGCACTTGCTGAAGAGACGCAAGCTGCAGGCGAATTCGGTCCAAGTATCGCCAGCCCCCTGCACCGCCTCTTGGCTATCCATCAAGTCAACAATTCTCGGTTTAGTGATCGCCCCGATAGTCCACTTTCGCGTTCAACGCTTTTCACTGGTACTCGTCTCGATGCAAGTCTCGCAGTCAGCTTCGTAAAGAAATTGCGACCTGCGATCGCGTAGACATTCTTTGCTCCTTCATCAAGTGGAGCGGTTTACGTGTGGTTCTTGATGATCTTCGCTCATTAGCTGAAAACGCATCCGGTGAAGGCCCGATGATTCGCATTCTGACGACCAGCTATATGGGTGCTACAGACCCCAAGGCAGTCGAGGAACTGAGGAAGTTGCCTAACTCGGAAGTTCGAGTCAGCTACGACACCAAACGAACGCGTCTCCACGCCAAGGCATATCTGTTTCATCGTAAGACTGGCTTTGGCAGTGCTTATGTTTGGCTCGGCTAACCTTTCTCAGGCCGCGCTTTCCGAAGGTTTGGAATGGACCACTAAGATCAGTCAGTATGAGTTACCTTACCTGTGGAGCAAAGTCGTTGGCACTTTCGAAACGTACTGGCAAGACGATGAGTTTGAAAAATTTCGATGAGCATACGTCTCACCGTCTTCGCTCCGCGATACAAGCAGAGCGAAGCGCCAGCTCCGGTCTTATAGCAAACATCAACTTCGATTTACGACCGTTTCCTTTCCAGGAAGAGATCCTCGACATTCTGCAGCCGAACGGGAGGTTCAGAGAAAGAACCGTCACTTGGTGGTAGCAGCCACCGGCACTGGCAAGACCATGATTGCCGCGTTTGATTATGCCCGCGGTGGCACGTCAACAAGGCCGAAAACCAACCCTGCTATTCATCGCGCATCGTAAGGAAATATTGGCTCAGGCACTTGGCGCCTTTCGTGGCTGTTGCGAGACCAGAATTTCGGTGACCTGCTGGTCGACGGCAGCTCGCCTGAACAAGATTTTCATGGTCTTCTGCTCCATACAAAGCTACAACTCTAGAAACTTGGTTACGGAGGCTGCGGACAAGTACGACTACCTCGTCATTGATGAATTCCACCACGCGGCGGCCCCCAGTTACCAGGCTTTGCTCAAACATGTCAAACCGAAAATCCTGTTGGGCTTGACTGCCACACCAGAACGTTCAGATCAACTGGATGTCCTTGGTTGGTTTGATGGCCGAGCTAGCGCAGAAATTAGATTGCCAGATGCGATCAATCGCCGTTTGCTGTGCCCTTTTCAATACTTCGGTATGCAGACTCTGTGGATCTGGATGGCCTGACGTGGCAACGTGGTGGCTACCGCGAGAGCGACCTCGATCGTCTTTACACTGGCAATGACATTCGAGCCATGCTGGTATTCGAGAAGTTCAGAGCTACAGTTCTCGATCCAGTGCAAGTGCGCGGCCTCGGATTCTGTTGCAGCGTAGCGCATGCTGAGTTCATGGCCAAGTTCTTCACAGAACACAATGTTCCTTCGATCGCTCTTTCCGCAGAGTCAACTGACGCAGAGCGAAATTCTGTCCAGCAACGGCTGAGAGATCGATCGATCAATCTTATCTTCGTGGTCGATCTCTACAACGAAGGTGTCGATATACCGGAAGTTGATACGGTGATGTTCCTTCGGCCCACGGAAAGCCTCACTGTGTTTCTACAACAGCTGGGCCGAGGCCTGCGTCTTCATGCTGACAAAGAGTGCTTAACAGTCCTTGACTTCATCGGAGCTCAGCGAAAGGAGTTTCGTTTCGCAAGTCGATTTCGATCATTGAGCGTTAAGCCAACGGCCAAGCTTGATCAGGAAATAGAAAACGAGTTTCCGCATTTGCCGAGGCGGATGCGTGATCAAGCTCGAACGGGTCGCGCAGCAGAGAGTTTTGCAAAATGTACGCGAGTCAATTCGTCTGAACCGGCCACGGATGCTTGCGACGCTTCGCGATTTGCGCAGCTATCTCGGCGGGCGCCATCGCTTGATGAAGCGACAGAAATACTTGGATACGTCAATCGATCAATTGTTTAAACGTGGTCTCTGGTCTCGACTATTATTTGACGCCGGAATCGTGGGCCAAGTTGATGCCCCCGACGAACAAACAACTCGCAAAAGGAATAGGCCGGCTTTGCCATCTAAATTGCCCGAAGCAGATTAGCACGCTGCAGGTATATCTGCAAAGTTCAAGCGTACCGACATCCAGCAGCGAGCGACTGTTGGTCGAAATGCTGCACGTTTCGCTGTGGGGAATGCAGCATGCGTCAATGTCCTTTGAAGAGGCTCATGAAAAACTGCGATTGAACCCAAGCGCGATCTCAGATCTGCAATCGTTGCTGAACTTTTGCCTCAAGCGTGCGCCGCTTGTTGGCGAAACGGATGAACCCAGAATATCTCCATTGGCGATTCACGCGGCTTATACGCGAGATGAAGCCATGGTTGCATTAGGACACTGGAACTTCGCCAGTCGGCCAAGCCATCGCGAAGGCGTACTGCATTTGAAAGACAAAAAGCTCGATGTCTTCTTCGTGACACTGCAGAGACGAAAGCGACTACTCCCCACAACTATGTACGAAGACTACTTGATCTCTCACGATCAGTTTCACTGGCAGTCTCAGAGTGGCACCTCCGATCTATCTGCAACCGGCCAGCGATACATTCAACATCGAGAACAGGGCTATACGCCACTTCTATTCGTACGCGAAACCAAGAGCCTTCCAAGCGGTCTATCGTCGCCATATCACTTCCTCGGACCATGCCAATACGTTAGCCACACTGGCAGTAGGCCCATAAGTATCGTTTGGCAATTGGATCACCCAGTGCCCACCCGCCTCTCTCGGAGCTTTGTCCGGACAGATCGCTGTCTAGCTGATTCAAGTTATCTAGTCAGTTTTTGCACGAGAATGCAGGCCGACAGTGACTTGCAGGAAGACCCTCAAAGTCGAGAGTGTTGGTGAATTGAGGGCTGCCTTTCTTGTCACTTTACTGTCGCAAAACTCAGTCGATTTGCCGATACTGTTGAAGGGCCGTTCCTTCCGTCATGGATGTATCAATGCGAATCAGCACTTGGAATTGCCATCATGGCGCGCTGGATCAGCGATGCCGACTATTGCGTACGCCGACGCCGGACGTTTGCATACTTCAGGAATGCTATCGAGCGGCGGCAGTCGACGACAGTCAGTTTTGGCTGGGTGACCTCCAAGCACCCAACGCAAAGGGAATTGGCATCAAGGTATCAGAAGGCCATCAGATACATGCTGAAACGCGAGTCCGCGGACTTGGGAAATGGCGTATTGCCGCTCAAGATTCGTACGCCATCAGGACAAACGCTGCAAATTGTTGCGATTTGTGCCGAACAGTTGCCGTCCTATGCGAAGTACATCGGCCGAGCGATAGACGCGTACAGTGAATTTCTAAAGGCTGAGAATGCCATTCTCATTGGCGACTTCAACAGCAGCCCCCGTCTTCGACGCATCCGGCAGCAGCGGTCCACATTCACAGCTTGTCGACCGACTGAGAGAGGAATTTGGACTCGTCAGCGCCTATCACTGCGTCCACACCGACCAGCCGGAGCTGCCGACGTACTTCCACAACCGTAAACAAGACAAACCGTTTCACAATCAATTACTGTTTCGTTCCGCGAGAATGGGCCAAAGACATAAAGGATGTTACTGTCGGCAGTTTCCATGACTGGATAGCTGAGAGTGATCATATGCCGGGTGACAGTTGAAATTGATCGATAGTGGTGGACTCTTGATTCCAAGTGAATACATTGCTACTTAACGGTTCGCGGTCTGGTGGGCCAAGCAATTGCCCGGCTGCCTTAGCTCTATAACGAGGTCAGCGTCCTTGGTTGCTCGAGGATAACCATAGGCGTTGCTAGAGAAAGCGCCCACAAGCATGTAGGGCACACTACGCGCTTGCAGCACTCGAATCAATTCGGCCAGAGCCTCAAAGCTGGACTTGGTCACTTGTCGTCGCTCGCTACGTAGGGTCGAAACCGACCAGCATCTTCGATTCTGCGCACGATGTCTCGGCGTCGATCGAGTTCGCGATCGATCTGCTCGTCCGTAAGCTAGGCTGTTCCGCTTTGATAACCTGTCGCAGCAAACGAATACCATCGTCATATAAATCTGCGCCCATGCGCAGCTTGTCTGCCATGGACAGCTCGGCTGCTCGCCGGATATTGCTTTGATCAATAGCGGCCTGGAGAGCACGTAAGTCTGGCTGCTGCACATTGGGGCTAGGTAAGGGCTCTGTCATTGACGACTACCGAGGTTAAAGGGATGTACACAAGTGTGAGTGTAGCCCTTGTCGGAAGTTGTGCCAACTGCCGGAAGCCGTGCGCGGACGTTCACGTAGCTGAAAGCCTCGAGCGGTCAGTTAGTCGTCCAGTACTAGCATCTCATCCAGCCCGCTAGATTCCATAATAGTATGGAATTGCATCTGCCAGCCTAAGCGTCGGCCGAGTTTGCTTTTCGTACGCTTTGTCCTCGATAATGGCATCCGCCGTCAATGCACTTTGGTGCAGTGCGTTTTAAAAAACCTCTCTAGCAGATGCTCTTCATGTCGGTATTCAGACTATTCCCAAGAGCAAGTGGATACTCGAAAACCAGACCGCTTTCGCCGTTCCTGATGGCTACCCAGTCACGCTTTGGACATTCGCTGGTTATCACCAAACGGGTCCGTGCCCGACTGGTTCAGCGCCACGACAAAGGAACGAGCGGATGTAATGTCGCTCGTCAATGAATTGAAGCAGCATTTAGATGCTACGCTTCAGCCCAAACCAACGGGTTACAACGTTGGATTCAATGCAGGCGAAGCAGCAGGGCAAACGGTAATGCACCTGCATGTCCATGTGATTCCACGATATGCCGGCGATGTGCCGGATCCGCGTGGCGGGGTTCGGCACGTCATTCCGGGCAAAGGGAATTATCTTGCCGAGGGAGCAGGAGCGGAGACAGTCAGCGAGCGAACCCGTTGAAGCTTACTACCGGCCACCCACAATCGCGACTGTGGGATGAGTTAGCAAATCGACTAATCGGAGCTCAACTGGTCGATGTACTGGCTTCGTTTGTCCAAAAGTCGGGCTTGGACGTGGTCGAGCAGCGATTGTTCCACTTGCTCGAAACTCTTCTCGTATCCGTATTCTAGTAAGTGACTATCTCTCGATCAGTGACCCAGTAGCACTCAGGCGACTTTGTGACTGGCAGCATTTGGTTACCGGCGAAGACGAGTTCGACGGTGAGCTTGCAGTTCGATTGATCGAAGTAGCGAAGTTGCCAAGTCAGCCACAATCGTTTCATCCGAAAGCTTGGCCGTATCATCGACAGCAAGCAGAGCTTCATCTCTGTTGGCAGCAGCAACTTGTCACGCCCGGCATTAGAGACTGGTATTGAATGGAATCTGCTGTCAACCGTGTCTCATCAGATTGCAGCTCATGATGACTTTGCCAAAGAGTTTTGATTCGCTTTGGCGATTGGCTACGCCACTGACCGACGAAGTCGTCTCAAGTTACCTGCGCGGGCCAAAGAGTATCGCAGACTGCATTTTGAACCTGAGAGCCAGGACTTTCGCACAGTTCCGGAACCCCGCCCGTGGCAGGTGGCCGCACTTAGCGAGTTGCAGAAGATCCGCGATGCGGTGTATGGCAAAGCGCTCGTGGCGGTTGCTACCGGCATGGGCAAGACTTGGTTAGCGGCATTTGATGTTCGTCAGGTGGGGCAGCAACTTTTAAAAAGACCACGAGTACTCGTGATCGCTCATCGATCTCACCATCCTCGCTCAAGCTGAATCTGCCTTGTCTTGCGTGCTCGATGCTTCGTTCGGTGAGGGTAAAACAAGTTGGTATATCGGTCAACGTGCGGACCTGAGTGGCACACTGGTTATCGCATCCATTCAAAAACTGGCTCGGTCCTGAAGGTCTTGATCGCCTAAATCGAGAGCAATTTGACTACGCCATCATCGACGAAGTTCATCATGCTCATGCGCCTACCTATCGTCGTGTATTGGCTCAACTCAACGCATCGTTTGTTTTGGGACTTACTGCAACACCAGAACGCGGTGACGGTATCGATGTTGCCAGTATCTTTGACGATACCTGGCCTATCACGCTACTATCGGTGACGGTATCGAGGAAGACTCCCTCGTGCCGTTTCATTACGTCGGCATTCGTGACACCATTGATTTCGAGCAGGTCCCGTGGCGAAACGGCCGATTTGATCTGCCTGAACTGGAGCAGCGGGTCCTGCGCAGCGAGCGCATGCAGCGATTGTGGCAAGCCATGCAGGCTCATCCCGCGGAACGAACGATCGTGTTTTGCTGCTCCATACGCCATGCCCTATTCGCTCGTGATTGGCTGCGCAGCCAGGGCACGACATCTGCCGCAGTGTTTTCGGGAGATGGCAGCGACGGGCAGATAGAATCCCTCGAAGCGTTGCGCACGGGAACTCTGCAGACGCTTTGTGTAGTAGATATGTTCAACGAAGGTCTGGATATTCCTGCGGTAGACCGCGTGATAATGCTCAGGCCGACCGAATCGAAAGTCATCTTCCTGCAACAACTGGGTCGAGGTCTCCGCGCGGCAGACGGCAAGACTCGATTGCTTGTCATCGACTTTGTAGGCAACCATCGAATCTTCGCTCAGCGCATGTTGCATCTCTTATCACTTACTGGAAGAGACGCAACCTGGAAAGATGTCCGACGCTGGCTGAAGGGCGAGCCTCCGTCGCTGCCGGAAGGCTGCCTGCTCGATGTAGATCTCGAGTCTCGGGACATCATCGCTCAGTTTCTTCCCAAGGGCTCCAGCGCAGCGGTTTGAAACGTACCGTATGTTAAGAGACGAACTGGGCCGGCGCCCGCTTGCAGCCGAGCTATTCGCAAGCGGTATCTTGCCTCGCACACTTAGCCAGACAATGGGCAGTTGGTTTCAATTTGTTGAGTCGAGGGTGATCTTAACCCGGACCGAACAGCGAACTACCGATAAATTCAAAGCCTGGCTTCTAACGGTCGAAACCTCGAGCCTCAACAAGTCCTACAAAATGGTCGTTCTGAGAGTGCTGCTTGATCACGGCGGCCTCTTCAGCCCTGTCGACATTGGCGAATTCTCGCAGAGATGCCGTCGCTACATGTTGCAACACAGCGTATTGCAACGCGATTTGTTAACCGGCCAGCACTCGCTCAATCATCAAACAGCCAGTGATGATGAATGGACAGCTTGGTGGCGTGAGTGGCCTATTGGTCGTTGGCTTGATAGTCAGAATGGCAATCGATGGTTCCGACTCAATGGCAATTCGTTTCAATTGACGTCGAATGCCCAGCAGAATTGCAAAGCCAGCTAGAGGCCATGACGGAGGAGTTGGTCGAATGGCGATTGGCTGCTTATTCGAAGTCGCGTCGACTAACGGAAACAGTCGATAAAAGAATTGGCTTTTGAGGCCAAGGTATCTCATGCAAACGGTCGTCCAATCTTGTTTTTGCCTGACAGATCCAAACTTCCGGGCCGACCAGTCGGATTAGTCACAGCGAAGCTTCCGGATGGCAGCGACTGGGAGTTCAAGTTTGTTAAGATTGCCTGCAATGTGGCCAAGCCACTTGCTGGTCAAAACAACGAACTCAGCTCTTTGCTCAAGTCCTGGTTTGGGCCGAACGCTGGCCTGCCTGGGACCGACTTCAAGGGTTCAATTTGAATTGAAGGATAGCCAATGGAGTGTCCGCCCGCTGGATGTTCCACTCAACTTGGGAAAGCAATGCCCAAGTTGGGCCGCCAACGGATATCGATGAGAGTTTCATTGAGTACGAAATACCCAAGCGCGCTGAGTTCAAGACTCATGTACCAGTGTATGACTTGGTCGCAGCTGCGGGCGGGTGGGGCGAACCTGGTGCGCCGGAGCAGATAGGCTGGATGAAAGTAGATGAACATTCGTTATCGAAAGGTATGTTCGTCGCACGCGTAGTTGGCGAATCGATGACGCCACGAATACCCAGTGGCGCTTGGTGTTTGTTCCGGCCTTGCCCTGCCGGATCAGACAGAATCGCCTCCTGCTCGTCCAAGCTAACACTCACGTCGATCCTTACGATGGTGGACGTACACGGTCAAGCGATATCGATCTACCAAGTCGGTAAGTGAAGATGGATGGGAGCATCAATCCATTATGCTTGAGCCGCTCAACCGTGAGCTTAAGCCCATTGAGATTCGCGCCGAAGATGCATCTGATGTGCGTGTGATTGGTGAGTTCGTCGCTGTGGTGACTGCAAGTTGAGGTGCTTGCACATGTGTTGCCAATTGCACTTGGCTCGATCGAATACGGTTTGCGCCAAGCCTTGATCATCTTTAAGTCGCTTTTGTCCTTGTGCACCGAACGATGAACGCCTTTTGCCCATCTGCGATTGTTTTGCAAATTTGCAACGCGCGGATGCGGTGTTTACCAGTGCCGTCAGCTAACTATCATGTGCGATACAAGTTCAGATCATCGTACGCATGGTGGGCCAAATGACACACGCAAAATACGACTTAATCGGCGATATTCACGGGCATGCTGATGTACTTATTCGACTGTTAGAGAAGCTTGGATATACACGCTCAGGGGATGGGTACAGGCACAGTGAACGACGCGTGATTTTCTTGGGCGACTTCATTGATCGTGGACCTAAGATTCGTGAGACGCTCGACATTGTGCAGGCGATGATGGCTGATGGGCAGGCGTTGGCTGTCATGGGTAATCATGAGTTCAACGCACTCGCGTTCCATACAACGCTTCCCAATCGAGATGACCAGAGCCTGCGGCCGCGGACGAACAAGAATATTCGACAACATGTGCAAACTTTGGCTCAACTGAGAGACAGTCAACTGGCCGACGCACTTGAGTGGTTTCGTAAGTTACCTATGTGGCTGGACCTGGGAGGGCTACGTGCGGTGCACGCTTGTTGGGATGAAGCTTGCATGGCTCGCATTGATGCCTCGCTGCGTTTGTGTGGCGGTGTGAGTCAAGCGTTTTTGGTTGAGGCCTGCACTCATAGTTCGCCATTGTATGAAGCGGTTGAAATTGTGCTGAAAGGAAAGGAGCTTGAGTTACCACCTGGCAAATTCTTCTTGGACAAAGAAGGTCACCGACGAACGTCGATTCGGACGCGCTGGGTTCGAGGCTCCGGCTGAGACTTACGAACGATACGCCTTTCAATCGGACAAGATTGATTGCAATGTCGCGATTCCTTATGGCACGCCACAGTAGCCAATCGTGAAGCCTATCCGCCCTATCCTGCGAGCGCTCCGCCGGTCTTCGTTGGGCACTATTGGCTTCACCAAGAACGACCGACTCGTCAAGCGGATAATGTCGCTTGTCTGGATTACTCAGTGGCAAAAGATGGCTACTTGTGCGCCTATCGCTGGGATGGTGAGAGTCAGATCGATGATGCGAAGTTTGTTTGGACCAATTAGCTGAGTGGTTGACTACAGGATGATTTTGCGCGCCTGATCTTTCAGTGTTTCGGGCCTTAGTTATCGGCAATCGCCCATCGAACAAAGATCGTCGAACACAAAGTCAGAGGAAACCATGGACTTGACCTCCGCCAGCCCAAAGCAACGTCGCATTGCTCAGTTTGCTAAGGCACTAAAACCCATGCACCATCGGACGGTGAAGAAAGTTAAGGACTGTTGTTACGCGATCATCGAGGAGCGAGATTCAACGGCTGAGTTTTTGCTTCGCTGAAAGCGAGCAAGCAGGCCTCAATGGAACTGTCTACCAAACCGTTGATGCTTTCAGTTTGCGGAGGTGGCATCGATCGATACAACCTGGAGCCGAGTTGGCCGGATGATATGGCCGTGGCGGAAGGCTGGAGTAAAGACGGCTGGCGCGCGGATGATGACTCCCATCGTTTCATTCAGTTTGTGTTTTTGGAGAAGCACTTCGAGATGGATCTTCCGCGGCCCATGCTCTTCGCCGCAGAAGCTGTCGAGATACTACGCAACCGTAGCGGGTTCTTCTTTATGAGTGATAAGCCTGGTGCGGATGCTTCCACTGTGAAGAACTACAACCCGCTGCGAAAGGCCTATGTCCATGGCGATGTGACCACCGCCGCGGAAGACATGGCGTGGATCTTCTTTGACCTGTGGAAATTCCCTACCGACGAGCGGTTTTACTTAAGTACGTTTGGCGGCGATTACCAGTGGGAAAGAGGCAAGCCTCTCGAATAGACTCGAGGACCTTTCGCGTGTGGCACATGAAGCTGAAGGAAATGACGGTTACTCTGGCGTTATAGTTTCGCTGCCCTCGAATCAAGACGGAGTCTTGAGCCACCGTGACTGGGACGCTAGCTCGCTGCACCAAAGCATTTGGTGCTGCCAGAGAGGTTTCCAATCACGGTGGCTCAACATTCCGTGTTGATTCTATTACCGATAGGCTGCGCGATGACCTTTAAGCGGTTGTCCCGCCAGGCGGTGCTTGGCATGGGCGTATCTTTGCCATCAGGCCTTGGTCGTAAACTTCGCACGTGAACTGATCGGACGGCGAGTATTGGTAGAGCTGCACGAGTAGTTGCAGGATTACTCGATCAGCGTATTCGTAGTCTGAGCCAAAGTTGGCGTAGAAGCATGGGATACCGTCTACATCTTTGCGGTGGACGGCGGCCGACAGCTCGAGCTCGAGGAACCGCAGGTGATTTTCATGTTGTCCGCTGTCGATGTCGAATGGTAAATGCACCGAGAGGCCATTGCTATCGCTTCCGTCAATCATTCCCTGAGCTACCACTTGGAGCCTCGGGTACTCTGTATCCGAGTCTTCGATGTTAATGATGTAACCATGCTCCGACAGAATTAGCTCACAGGCCGTGTAGTGCAGTGCAGATCGGACGCTTGAAAACTGGATCATGATGTCTGTAAGTGTTAGGGCCGAGACTTTTAATCAACCTTTCCAAAATCAAGGCGGAAGTTGTCCACTTTTTGGGCGCTCACGACAAATACACACTGGGAGTCGCGCGCGGCTTGCATTCTGCCGTTGTTGATTCGTGGAAAAATGTCTTGGGGTTGACAATTTTCTGCGAACCGAAACGAACGAACAGCGTCTATATTTGCAGAACGCGACCAGTAGAGTCGCGGGATGAGAAATCTGGAACACCAAACACTGGTTACTGAATCATGAGCTTCATACGGCCAAGTTTTACCCGGTCAAATATGACCGAACGATTGAATGGATATGAGGATTGTATCGTGTCGCAAGACGCGAATGCGCTACCCTTACATCCACGTCGGAGGTAACACTCGGCCATACAACGAAGCAACGTTGGCAGACCCGGTGTTACCCACAAAGTGACACCGGGTTTTTTCGTGCCCATTTCCAACGATTTACGTACAGATGGACTGGTAGCTGAGACGGTATAGCGGCGGTCTGAAGAACCGCAGAGGAGGGTTCGAGCACCTCCCAGTCCACTGGATGCGCACCTGGCAAGAAACACACTGAGATCAACTGCGCTAGAGGTGCGCACCTACATAAACCAATACGGCTCGTTCGACTTCTGGTGAGGTCGCTGGTCTTTCAAGCCAGTTAGGTCGGGTTCGAATCCCACACGAGCTGCTGACAAATACGAATGGGCTTGCCGACGGGTCGGCGCTTTGACTTGCACTCAAGGCTTCAGGGTTCAACTCCCTGCAGGTCCACTGACAAAACAAACTATCGGGCGTGAAGTGTAATGGCTGGCACAGGTCGTTTGGGGCGATCGAGAGCGGTTCGATTCCGACACACCCGACTTGAAGATTGATGGTAGTCGAGGGCTGGAGCCCATATCCGTCTGATAAGCGGGTCGCGCTGAGTTCAATTCTCAGGGCTACCACTGATGTGATTTGTTTACTTCGAACAGGAGATCAATCGTGCGAGTGAAGCCAACGTCGATCACGGATTGCCAGTCAATTACTCGCTTGAAACGCATAGCCATAACCATTCATGAGGTTGTGGTGTAGCGGCAGCACAGCGGACTTTTAATCCGCAAAGCGTGGGTTCGAATCCCACCGGCCTCACTCATCACGGCGTGCAGCTCAGTGGTGCGAGCAGCGTCCTTATAAGACGAAGGCCGAAGGTTCGATTCCTTCCACGCCGAATTGGAAGAAAAACACAAATGGGATTGTGGCAGACATGGTAATGCACCGGTCTCTTAAACCGGCCGATGTGGGTTCGATGCCCACCGATCCCACTTAAGTGGATAAGCACTGATGGTCTAGTGGAATGACACCGCTTTCGTAAAGCGGTTGCGTGAGTTCGATTCTCACTCGGTGCTCTTGATCTTTGACAATCTGGTTGAGCCAACAATAAGGCGCCTATGGTGTAGTGGTAACCCATCTGCTTGCCAAGCAGAAATCGTGAGTTCAATTCTCACTAGGCGCTCTTCATTTATCAGGGTGTGGGAAAGCCTGGCTACTCCGCGTGCTTCGGGAGCACGAGACCGTCGGTTCAAATCCGGCCATCCTGACTGAGTGATCGATCAATCGATGACGTCGATCACTTTATGTTGCTTCGGTGGTGGGAACAAACGCACGCGAACTCGAATGCCGACTGGCAGACTTGCACACATATCGAATTTACCTTTAGCAGAAAACCATCGCTGCGGGACAAGGGCCGTGATTTTCGTGCCATCGTCTGTTTCGACTGTGACTGTGCGAAATTTTGCATCGACGACTATTCCTTCGATGTGGTGCGAAGTGTTCATAAACGAATTGTAAATACTCCGGTGGGTCCTGTGCTGGTACGGGAAGGCGACTGTTAATCGCCCAGACGCAGGTTCGATTCCTGCTGCCGGAGCTTTGATTATGTGGAAGGGCAAGCCGATTGGCGACGGCTCTCCGTTCGAAGCGGAGCGAGCGTAACTGCCTTGCGAGTTCGACTCTCGCTCCTTCCGCCTTGCGTTAGATGTATGTGCCATTCGCCGAGCGGCAAAGGTTCCAGGCCTCCAACCTGGCGAGGTCGGTTCGACTCCGACATGGCACTCTCGGGTGTTGACTAATGGTAAGTCAGCTGTCTTTGAAGCAGCTCTATGGAGGTTCGACTCCTCCCGCCCGCGCTTTCATTTGTTCGATGACAAGTCATACATGGTGGTCGTCCTGTACTGGTTCAGGAGCTTGGCTGTGAACCAAGCCCATGTCGGTTCAATTCCGATCGATCACCCTTTTAGTTTGGAAGACATCCGGCTGGAAGAGGAAACCGTTTTGAACACGGCTGGCGCTAACACGCTTCGGGGTTCGAGTCCCTGGTCTTCCGCCTTGATGAAATACATAGTCCTGTGGCCTAGCGGCGAAGGCAACTGTCTTACAAACAGTCGATCGACAGTTCGAGTCTGTCCAGGACTACTTGGTTATTGGCGCTAATCCGCTTGGTGCGGGGTGTGTCTGCAAAACACGCTGACAGCGAGTTCGAATCTCGGTAGCGCCTCTTTCGTTTACGGCCCATTGGTCCAGCCTGGAGTGGACGCTGCCCTGTCACGGCGGAGATCACCGGTTCAAATCCGGTATGGGTCGCTAAGAAGTTTGGATTGCGAAGTTAGAAGTTTGAAGATTTCAAACTTCGGCTTTCAACTTCGAACTTCATCTGGTGTGGTACGCCAACGGCTGAGCGGCTTGTCTTAGGAACAAGTGTTTGTGGGTTCGAATCCCTCCTACACCACCTGTAAGAATGTCTATGAAGTGTAGTGGATGCGCACGCGACCCTGCGAAGGTCGAAGATCAGGTTCGATTCCTGGCATGGACACTGATGAACAACATGGCTTGCGAGTGTGATGGATTCGCACGACGGTCTTCGAAACCGTTAGACAAGGTTCGATTCCTTGGCGAGCTACTTTCTGAAAATGGTGCGGTGCGCTAATTGGCATAGCGACTGAGCTCAAACCTCAGTGTTTGTGGGTTCGAGTCCCACTCGCACCACTTGCATTTGACGTGGTACGCGAACTGGCACAGCGGCGAAGCTTAAACCTTCGTGATTGCGGGTTCGAATCCCGCCTGCGTCACTCGATAGTTAAATGGGTCGATTGGACTTGGGAGTCCAAGCTGTCTGTAAAACAGTCGCTCCTCGTGAGCAATGTAGGTTCGATTCCTTCTCGGCCCACTGAAATAGATATGGCTCGGTGCGATGTTGGTATTTGCAGTCAGCCCCTCAAGCTGACGTCCGCCGGTTCGATTCCGGTCCGAGTCACTGATAACTCGCGATGTGGTGGAACTGGTAGACACGCGACGCTCAGAACGTCGTGCCACTAAGGCGTAGGAGTTCGAATCTCCTCTTCGTGACTTTTGTATTGCAGGCTAGTTGGTACTGAGCTGACTTTCATAAGGTTGGTAACCCGGTTCGATTCCGGGGCTTGCAACTCCTATTGCGGATGGGCCAGCGCTCAGCCGAGCCTCATAAGCTTGGACGGCCAGGTGCGACTCCTGGATCCGCGACTTTCTTTTTGGTTGAGTACGCAAACTGGAAAAGCGGCTTGGTCGAGAGCCAAGTGACTTTGCAGGTTCAACTCCTGTCTCGACCACCTTGCTTCAACTTCAACAAGATCGCATGGTCCAGCGGCTAAGACGCCTGCATGACACGCAGGAAATCGAAGGTTCGATTCCTTCTGCGATCACTCAGTGACATGGTTTGTAGGTGTTCCGGCAGCACGCGTTCTTGGTAAGAACGAAGATCGAGTTCGATTCTCGAACGAACCTCTGCGATGAAATATGAATGGGGTCATGGTCCAGCGGGAAGACATCGCCATGGCATGGCGAAAACCCGAGTTCGAATCTCGGTGACTCCACTCGAATCACTCGGAAGGTAGCCGGATACGGTTTGCCGGGCCTGTTTGCTAAACAGTGCAACTTCAACAGTTGTGAGGGTTCAACTCCCTTGCCTTCCGCTCCCCTCGTTGGCTCAGCCGATTGTTCAAAGATGATACGGCTCGGTGGTGAAGCGGACATCATCTCTCGCTTCTAACGAGAAGTTCCAGGTTCGATTCCTGGTCGAGCTACTTGAACAGCGAACGGAAGGGCAAACCGAATGGCGACGGGATCCGGTTGGAAGCCGGCCGAGCTTGCATGACAAGCCTTGAGGGTTCGACTCCCTCTCCTTCCGCTGCGATAGTGAAACAACTGGAGACAACGATTGACTGCCGAGTTGGAGTACATGCCTCAGGAGCCGGAAGTTGTGGGTTCGATTCCCACCGGCGCGATTTTGATGCAAATCATATGCGCCGTAGTTTAATGGGAGAACGCCGTAAATTCTCTGACACATAACTTCGTCGATCGTTTTTCAAACATCACTTGACTGCCGATTCGGAGTACATGGATTTGCAGGTTCGAACCCCGCCCGGCCCCCTTAGGATTAACAGTGATTCACACGGGGCTGGACCTTTGAAGATCGTTATGCGATCGACAAAGGAAACTCTCTGGTCATAACTTCGTCAAGTGCTTTGCATTCCTCCGAACCAAGGACCGCCAAAACGGTTCTTGTTAGTAACGTTTTGCGGGCTTCCTTCTAACGGACATCGTCCATGGACTAAGCATGAGCACCATCGCAGCAACCATCGACAACTACAACATGCCAATCGGCCTAAGCCCATCGCTTCAGCGTCCAACGTTGGTGCTGAACCGCAACTGGCAGCCGATCAACGTGGCGACGGTTGCACGTGCACTGATCATGCTGTGGAACGATTCCGCCAAGATCGTCGACCCGATCGATTACCAGTTGTATGACTGGAGCGATTGGAGCCAACTGGTACCGGATCGCGACGAGCCGTTCATCCAATCGGTTCGCCAACGCATCCGCATCCCAGAAGTCATCGCGCTGACCAAGTTCGACGCGATGCCGACGCAGACAGTTACTTTCAGCCGCCGCAACGTTTTCAAGCGTGACAAGATGACCTGCCAGTACTGCGGAAAGCAGCCAGGCAGCGAAGAGCTCACGATCGACCACGTTGTCCCGCGAGCTCAAGGTGGAACGTCAACTTGGACGAACTGCGTATTGGCTTGTATCGACTGCAATTCGAAGAAGGCCGACCGGACTCCGGCTCAGGCACACATGAAGCTTCGCCAGGAGCCAGTGCGTCCAGCTTGGAAGCCGATCTACGCCGATCGAATGCAGAGAGTCAAGAGCTGGTCGAAGTTCATCAGCGAAGCCTACTGGATTGTAGAGCTCGAAGATTAATAACCGCAGAAGTTCGGTTCGCTGGGCTTCTGCCATACGGGAATGTTCGCCTGGGAGCGGACTCGGCCTCCAAAACCGATGGACAGTGTTCGAATCACTGCGTTCCTGCTTGTGTTCTCTTGTGCCCTCGGTGACCGCATTTCTCCGACCGCGTTAGATCATGCGAAAGCTTGCAACGATTCAAACAATCACGGCAATCGAGCCAATCAAGAATGCTGACTCGATCGAGTTGGCGAGAATCTTGGGTTGGGCCGTAGTTGTGAAGCGAGGCGAGCATCACGTCGGTGACAAGGTCATCTACTCTGAAATTGATTCGCTCCTGCCTGAGCGCCCGGAGTTTGAGTTCCTGCGGAGCAGTTGCTTCAAGCCAGCACAAATCGATGCGGCGGGTAATGTTGCCGTGCCTGCAGGGTTCCGAATTCGGACGGTCAAGTTGCGAGGGCAGTTCTCTCAGGGAATCTGTTTTCCAGTTTCGATAGTGGACGGTGGAGATAGCCTTCCAATCGGCACCGAAGTAACTGCTGATCTGGGTATCGTGAAATGGGAGCCACCAATTCCTGCCGGAATGGTGGGCAAGATCAAAGGTCCGTTCCCGGACTTTGTGCCCAAGACAGATGAGATACGCGTTCAGTTGCTGGTAGATGCACTCGAACGACACGGTGGGAAGGAATTCATCGTGACAGAGAAGCTCGATGGCAGCTCTTTTACCGCATTCCATTACCAGTCCGAGTTCGGTATTTGCAGTCGCAATCAGTGGATTGATGAAACGGATACATCGTCGAAGTATGTGGCTATCGCCAGATCCTTTCAACTGAGAGAGAAGCTTGCCGAAACGGCCGAACGCCTGGGCTGTGACTTGGCGGTTCAAGGAGAGATGATCGGCCCAGGCATTCAGGGCAACAAGTACAAACTCGGCTTTGTCACGCTAAGAGTTTTCAACGTTGTCAACTTGGAGACCAGGAAGCTTTTGGACTTTGATCAAATGCAAGATGTCATCGATTCGCTTGGTTTGGTACCAGTACCGTTCCTAAAGAAGCTGACGCTAAACCACACGGTCGACGAATTAGTTGAACTTGCCGCAGGAAAAAGTGTCTTGAATGAGTCTACGTTGCGCGAAGGCATTGTGCTGCGTCCGACAGTGGAGACTTATGAGCAGGACACCGGTGAGCGATTGAGTTTCAAAGCGATCAACCCGGCCTTCCTTGTGAAGTACGACGAGTGAAAAGAATTTAACGCATCTTTGTTTTCGAAGGTGCACCTGCCGATGTGGCTCGACTGAGAAAGGCGTCCGCCTTGTAAGCGGATCCATGCTGGTGCGAATCCAGTCATCGGCTCTGAAGTTTGAACTGCCTGTTTGGACTACATCAATTGAAACCGAAACGTCTGGACTAACACCTCGTTCAAATGATTTTGTACCGACTGGCCGAGTCCATGTGGTTCGGCTAGTCCCTTTTTCACCCACTCACGATTGCATATGGAGATCAGTATCATGCGAGACAGTACCAACGAAGAAGTCTTTTTTCGAATCAATGAGTAAGCGTCGACGCGGATTCCCGTCGGAAACCAACGTCAAGCGCGGCATCCGTATCGTTCACGGAAACAAACTGCTGGAGGAGAAGCTCGGGCGGAATGACCCGTGCCCGTGCGACAGCGGGAAGCGATTCAAACGCTGCTGCCTCCATTCAGGATGCTTTCGATGGCGCCAATCGCGACGAGTACTTTTAGAGAGTAGCACTGAAGCGCAGCATCGACGGTGAACCGAGCAGGGCTGGAACTGCCGAACGGGATTCCATGAGGGGCCTAAGGTAGCGATTGTGGGGTGACCCACTAGTGAATGGCGTGCGAGTCTCCTCGGAGATAGACAGGCCTGTCAACGGTCGAGTAATTCGTTGCTCGAAGTCGGAAGTCCCAATTGCCGCAAGGCGACTCTCGTTCACACTTCGTTCCAGGCACTTGCGATACGAAACAAATGATTGACTGCCGACTCGGAGTACATCAGAAATCGATTGTGCGGGTTCGAATCCCGCCGACGGATCGAAAGATCCTTCGTAGCCCAACTGGTAGAGGCGTCGAAGTTCTCTGGTCAACACCTTCGTCAATCATTTTTGAGTCAACAACCGACTGCCGATACGGAGTACATCCACCACCCTTCGCCGCGATAGCGGGAGCTATCGAATGACGCTCGTCGTCATGGCGCTCTGGTCACACTTCGTCGGTTGATTTTCGTTATCAGTGCCTCAGAAGGAAGCACTGACTACTCAGGTGTACTCTCTGGATTGACTGGTTGACTCACTCTACCCGCGGGTACATCGGGGGCAGGACAAGGCTTCGCTTTAGCAAGCGATAGGCCTAGTTGATTCAGTTCACTTACCAATCGGATGCGTCGAGAGATTGCTTCGCTGGACATGTCGACGTAAGATTTTCGCGGCACTGCCGTTTGAGAGTGTTCGCTACTGCTCATGTTGATCAAATCCGAGATTCTTGATGTCCAGAAGATCCACATCTCGTCCCGCAGCTCGTTTCATCTCAACGAGCCCTTCAGCCGAAACAACACAGATCGGCAATCCATTCCAATCGAACCACTGACGCTGGGTCCACGCAAGAGTATCCAGCCGCTTCGGGACCAGTAGGTCCAGCATGCGAAACTCAGCGCCCTCAATTTTTACAACGCGGTACACATCCGAGTCGGCAAATGGAATGCGCCCCGACTCATCGAGGAACCCAGCCTTGGCGGCAACTGCTCGAGCTTGGTCTAGCGATTCTGGCGGAATAAGAAAGTCAATATCTTGGGTAAAGCGCGGATAGCCATGGATGCCAACGGCCATTCCACCACATAGCGCGTAGCTTACTTTCTCTTCGTTAAAGAGTCGGACCAGTTCTCGCAGTTCCGCTTCGAGCGTTTGCATCGTCGATCTGTTGGTTTCTTATGTCGGATTTCCGGCGAGTGTCGACCGACCAAGAAAGGCGTGGTTACTCGCTCGTTGCAGTATCGACAATCGTGTCCGCATAGGCAAGGCATCCTTCCTAGATCACTTGTCGAATTCTCATGACCTCAACTGGAATTCGCTGCGAACCTGTGCGAACAGAACTGGTCTTTTAAAGCAATCAAACGACTTATGAATAAACAAGGGAAGGCAAGGTAAGCGACGTGCTTACCGTTGCTTTGCGAATCTGGTTCGACTGCCAGTTGGGAATACATCTTAAAACGAAGATGGCTCAGCGTCATTGACGCTGGCCTTTCTCAACAACCCTTCGTCGAACAGTTTTCTATTGAGGAGGTCACACCAATGGCCAACAAGTCTCTCTTTTCCAGCATGATGAGCCGACTGCCACAAGCTAACGCCGTCAACGAAGCCGGTGGCCGAGCCTACAAGCTCGAGCCGAAGCACGCGCTGGCTCAAGTTGCCGCTACTGGTACGTTCGGTAATGCGTTCTACAGCACGGCTGAAACGCAGCTGGCTGAAGTACTCGCGCTGATCGACCAAGTTGACGACAACCAGTACTTGGCGAAGTTGGCTCTGTACGCTCGTGAGAAGGCGTTCATGAAGGACATGCCGGCTGCGTTGCTGGTTGCGCTGTCGGTTCGCGATACCGAGCTGATGCACCGAGTCTTCGATCGCGTGGTCGATAACGGTCGCGTTCTGCGCACTGTGTTCCAGATGATTCGATCGGGGCAGTTCAAGCGAAAGAACGACAAGTATGAAGCTACCCGCGGACGAATTGGTTTGTCGAGTTCGGTACAACGAGCGTTCCAACGCTGGTTGAACTCGGCTTCGGTCGGTAAGCTGCTGAGCGCATCGATCGGTAACGATCCGAGCTTGCGAGACATCCTGCGCATGGCTCGACCGACACCGACGGATAACGCGCGCCGAGCCATGTTCGGTTGGTTGACTGGTAAGGAAGTCGAAAAGTGGGCTCCGGCTAGCGGCGACGACTTGCCGGCTGACGTTCAGTCGCTGATCGCGTACCGCAACTCCGACAGCGAAGAAGCACAAGCCTTGATTGCTGGTGGACTGGATAACGTCCGATGGGATTTGTTGTCCGATGCCGCCAAGGGACCGAAGGTTTGGACTGCGCTGGCTCGCAAGATGGGTCCGCAAGCACTGCGCATGAACTTGAACACTTTGCTGCGACACGATGTGCTCGCGACAAGCGCGATGGTTGACTACGTCGCTGGCCGGATTGCCGACAAGGCAGAGATCACTCGTTCGAAGCAGTTCCCGTACCAGTACTTTGCTGCGTACTTGAACGCGGATGACAATGTTCCGCAAAAGATCAAGACTGCACTGCATAAGGCAGCCGAGATCGCTTGTGGAAACGTACCGGAGTTGCCGGGACCGGTTGTGATTGGTCTGGATACGTCTGGATCGATGAGCAGTGCGGTCACGGGACATCGCGGACGAAGTGCAACTTCGAAGATGCGATGCATCGACGTAGCGGCACTGTTCGCCGCAGCCATCCTGCGACGCAACCCAGACAGCGTGGTCATTCCGTTCGACACTCGGGCATACGACGCCAAGATCGATCCGAATGATTCGATCCTCAGCCTGGCTGAGCGGCTGGCAAAGTACGGTGGTGGTGGAACAGATTGTTCGCTGCCGCTGGTAGCTGCCAACCAGAAGCATGCGAAGCGCAAGTTCGCCGGCATCATCCTCGTTAGCGATAACGAGAGCTGGGTCGGAACGGGACGACACGGTTCGACAGCGGTGATGACGGCTTGGGAATCTTTCGTTGCCAACCAGCGCAAGCTGGCAGGTAAGGAAGCTCGTCCAAAGCTCATCAACATCGACTTGCAACCGTACCAAACCGTTCAAGCTTGCGAGCGAGCTGACATCATGAACATCGGTGGCTTCAGTGACGCCGTGTTCAACGTTATTAGCGCGTTCCTGGCCGACAACAACCAGCGTTTCGTCGCTGAAGTTGAGGCGATTGAATTGTAACCGATAGGCTGTAGGCTGTAGGAAATAAGGCTGTAGGGATGACATTCCTGCAACCACACACCTACAGCCTAAACAGCTATAGCCTAAACACATAGTACAATGATCAACTGCCGCGTTGGAGTACATGATTGCTAATCAGGCGGTCGTGGGTTCGAGTCCCACCGATGCTACTTACAAACATGGCATCGTAGCTCAGTCGGTAGAGCACCATTCTGGCACACCACTTCGTTGATCATTTTTACTTACTTTTTATAGGAGCTTCTCACGTCTTTAGTCTCGAAATTTTCCACAATTGCTTGCGTCGACGTTGGCTACAGTGACACTGGAGCGATCGCTGCTGCAGTAACCATCCGCGATTGGGCCGACGCGACTCCTTCGGCAACCTACTCCGTTACAATTCCCAAGGTTGAGGAGTACGTACCTGGCGAGTTCTACAAACGCGAGCTACCTTGCATCCAATCCGTATTGGCTCAACTGCCATCTACTCCAGATATCCTCGTTATCGATGGCTACGTATGGCTCGATGAGCAAGGCAAGAAAGGCCTGGGAGCGAGGCTCTACGATGCCCTCGATGCACGGGTCCCAGTTATCGGAGTCGCCAAAACCTCTTTCGCAACGGCCACTAGTGCCATTGAGTTGCATCGAGGCGGCAGCAGTCGGCCGCTGTATGTGACGGCGATTGGCCTGGAGGTCAACGATGCTGTGAGCGCGGTTGCTCGCATGCATGGCGTGCATCGCATCCCAACCATGCTGACGCTGGTTGATCGATTGAGTAAGGGCCAAGCAAAGTTGAGAGGCTAGGACTTGCTTGTGCATAAGCCCTGAAAGGTCAGGTCAATTCGACCTGTTTCGCAGGATCGCCAATAACTCGACTGGATCTACGATAGAGAAATGGGTCCCCAGGCCTTCGAGCAGAGTCCCAAGCGGGCTTCCATGCTCACGCAAATCAAGCTTCCTCTCGAGCGGCCTCAAATAGTTCATCCAATTCGCGGTCTTGCATATTTGAATTCGAGACTTCATCACGAAACGGCGCCAAAATCTCGGCAAAGCTACGACTGCCTGCGATACTCCTTTGGATTAATTCCGCAGCATAGGATTCAACAGTCTGGCCTCTCTCCGCCGCTCGTTCGGCTAGTAGCTGCTGGGTGGCTTCCGGGATGTTTATTTGAATTACCATGATCGTCTCTTAGGCTTGAAACTGCGGGTTCTTCCTCAAAATTATAGCACGCAGGCATTTGAACCAGAAGCTGCAGCTTTGCATCAATACCTGCGTCACTGTGAACTCGACCAGTGAATGCACTCGGTCTTCGAGACAGCGCGAGTGTATTCATAACTACGCTTCAGTTTCTGGGCAACAATCAAGATGAGAATTCTCAAGCTCGAACCCAAGCCTATCGCCGAGCTCACCTTCCTCAACGCAGGACGTGGGCCTGGCCAATACTACGAGGACATTCTGCATGTCGAATTAGCGTGGGTAGACCAACTTCCCGACGGCGTAGCCGCGATCCTCGTAACCAGCGACCTTCAAGGCCGCGAACACTTTAAGCATCAGACCGGCCCACAACTCCGATTACTCGGCGAGTGGCTACCTCAGGTGTTAGCCGACTCGATCTTGCCGGGACTATCGCTGCCCGCTGGTCGCATCGGTGTATTCTTGGCTGGTGATTTCTATACTGTGCCAGCCCTGGACAAGCGCGGTGGCTCTGGCGATGTGACGTCTGTGTGGCAAGCGTTCGGAGAGCAATTCTCATGGGTTGTCGGGGTAGCCGGCAATCACGACACGTTTGGCGACCACGCCAAGCCGTCAAACTTCCGAAAACCACTTCACTTCTCGACAAGCACTCGGTCAATGTAGACGGTCTAAAGATAGCCGGCATCAGTGGTATCGTCGGCAACCCCGACAAGCCGTGGCGCAAAACTGAGGAAGAGTTTGAAGAGTACCTCTTCTCTCTACAATCACCCGAGCCAGATGTCGTCCTGATGCATGACGGCCCAGGGATACCCGACTTGGGTTATCGCGGCTCACATCGCGAAGCTGTTTTCTTTCCTATCGAAGCCACTGATCATTCGCGGCCATGCACATTGGAAACAGGCCTTTGCTGAATTGCGGACAGGTCTGCAAATCTTAAACGTAGATGCACGAGTTGTTGTTCTTCGGAGTTCCGCAGTATGCAGCGATTGAAATGAGAACTGCTGGCCCCAGAGGATTCGGGCAGCAAGTTGCTGCCCAATTTTCAGAACCAGGACGACTACCATCGGTCCTTGCTTGGCAATTGCGAAACAAGCTGTTTCGGAATTAGTGCAGCAAGCTGTTGCACTTTTTCGAGTAGCTGCGTTCAGAACGAACGCTTGCCGCGTCAGTTCGTCTCTTCACTTCGGGCTGAAGCGTTGCTTGAAAGCCTCTAAGCTGGACGGTGTCAATTAGCGTCGTCCTCGTCATACGGCCGAAAGCGCCCCGCATCCTCAATTTGTCTTACGATGGCCCGGCGTCGATCGAGTTCCTGGTCAACTTGCTTGTCCGTAAGCGTAGGATCTTCAGCTTTAAGGATCTGCCGTAACCAGCGAATACCATCGTCGTACAAATCGGCGCCCATTCGCAGCTTCTCAGCCATGGTTAATTCAGACGCTCGCCGAACATTGCTCTGATCAATCGCGGTTTGCAGTGCCAGCAAATCGCGACGGTCGGGGTCGGACTCAGACAAACTATCAGACATGGAAACCCAATGAAGAGAATGTGTTCGTAATACGAACCCGAGTCTACCTTCGAAAGACGCGATTCTATCGCCGTTTAGCCCGATGGGCCAAGTCTGGAAACTGAGCTGAACTATTTTCAATCCAACTGTCACACTCGATCGCTAGTAGGCCCGTAGGAGATTTAGAGTACTCCTAAGTCGTCAGACTGCACCCCGCACAACCAATCTCGCGTATCTGCGTCTCAGCCAAGCTGCCGCATGACTTCACGCGCTTTGTCGGCGTCGCGCTCTGCATAGACTTGAGTTACGTCAGCAGCAGCATGCCCCAGAATGACTTGCGCTGCTTCGAGGCCGAAGCGTTTGCGGATCTCTGTTGCTGCGGAGTGGCGGAGTTGGTTGGGTGACCAGCGTTGGTCGCTTTGCCACTTCTTGAAGGCGAGCATTTGGGCTTCCGTTAGGCGTGCTTTGTGAGCTCGACTCGACTCTCCATCATGAGGACAAAGCGGATCGGGGGCGGGGAAGGCTTGGTCGCAAGCTCGGTGGATGGCTTGGCGGTAGCTGTTGGCGTCGTATTGGAGGCTGGGTTTCTTTTTGCGTTTCTCTTTGCGGTTGGTGCCGGGGCGGTTGCCGCAGGATAACGGTGTGACGCGGGCTTTGTGTTTGGCTTCGAAGTAGGCTGCCATGGACTCGGCAGGCGAGAAGCAGGGGAGCTTGGCGTCGCGCAGGAGATAGGGAGCTAGGATCGTTTGCGCTTCAGGGCCGATGAAGTCGATGCGGCTGCGGCCGTGATGCTGCGTTTTGTGGGAGCGTGGTTTGTACTCCCAGACATCGTTAGTGCGGTCTACGTCACATGGTCTCAGCTTGCAGATCTCGCCGGGGCGCATGCCGGTGAGGAGTTGGAGCCGGACCATGTCGCGGACGATGGGCTGCATGAAGGGCAGGGTACGCTCGACGATGGCGTTGTCGACGGGCATGACCGGTGGTGGCTCAGGGGCTGTGGTGCGACCTAGCTTCAGGCCTGGCACGGTGACGAGCGCTTGGTAGATGGTGACTGGGATCATCTTCTTCGGCTGTGGCCCATTTGAAGATGCGGGTCAGTCGGCGCATGTTCTTGTTGATGGTGCGTCGTGCCTGGCCACGGTCCAGCCAGACTTGGCGGACAGCCTTCAACGCTTTGGGACCGAACTCGATGGCCGGCATCTTGCCGTAGAGCTTGCGAGTATCGCGGATGATGATCTTGAGTGCGTCTTGCTCGTTGGTCTTCTTGCCTTCCTTGACGTAGTAGGTCTTGGCAAACTGCCAGTAGGCGGCCAAGACTTCTACGACCTTGATGGTTTGAGCCTTGGCGGGCTCGATGACTTGGCGGCCGGCGGAGAGATACTCGGCGACCAGGCGGTCGTATAGCATGTGGCTGGCTTTGGTGCCGTGTGGGCCAAGATAATGGTCCTTGCCGTTGATGGTGACGACGGCCTGACCACTGGCACGATGTTTTCGATACTTCGGAATCTGATGCACTAGACGCGGCATAGAACGCTCTCCCGATAAAACGGTATGTACCGTTTTGTGCTTTGGAAAACGCCGCGCTGCTCACCGCGAGCAAGTATCGTAAGTATCGATTCGGCTTGGACTTACAGAAAGTACACCCAAATGGATTCGAACCATTAACCTTCGGTTCCGTAGATATAGATTCAGGTGTTCACCCTGTTTTTCCGTGTTCATGGCGCTCATTTTTGTAAGGATTTTTGTTCATTCTGTCTATCGGTGTTCATGGTGGTGGGTACAAAACGTGGGTACACAGTGGGTACACACTTGATGGTTGCGCGCCCTAGGTCACAAGCGACTATCGCACCTATACGCAGTCGTATCTACTCGAAATTGAAACGGCAATCTCCAGCGGTTAGGCTGGCTGGGCTCTACAAGCCGAGACTATTCCGGTCTAACGGAGAGGCGTCCATGGAGAGTCGCGATGCACATGAATCTAGCCAGAATTGTATTGCAGCCTACGGTCGACCCTCAGTCGTACGTAAGTCCCACGACGGCGGAACTGTACGACTATGGGCTGATTGCAGACGACCAAGCCGACGAAGAGGCGGACGAGGAATATGGCGTCTTCAAGGTCGGAGCCATTTTGGCGGACGAGATCCTATTCGGCACTGCGGTCGATAATGGCATGCACTCTTATCAAGCCTTTGACTGTGAGGGCTGGGGCTTCCTTTCATCCAGTCTTGTTCTCAAAGGGCGGCGAACTACGGAAGGCGATTGGTATCGAGGAGAGTATCGATTCGGTGGTGATCATCTACCGACAGTACCTGGCTCCGTGCTTGGCTACCTACAAACCGCAAGCCCTGCATCTCTTTATGCAGTCGTATTCTTGCTACACGCTGTTCGTCTTCTACGATCCGACAGAGTTTAGTGAGTCAGAGTTGATCGCCTGCGGCTTCATGAAGCTTGCTAGAACAAAGGCATGCATCAGGCACAACGCGTATCAGTACCCTGCCTGCCGGTCAGCAGGCTTGGATGATGTTACCACGAATCCAACGCAAGCCGACGAAGACTGGGTAAACGCCAGGCTTGAAG
Organism: Ottelia alismoides; assembly: GCA_037367405.1. Classification (NCBI taxonomy): domain Eukaryota; kingdom Viridiplantae; phylum Streptophyta; class Magnoliopsida; order Alismatales; family Hydrocharitaceae; genus Ottelia; species Ottelia alismoides. The sequence continues at coordinate 44,111 of JAZKJV010005743.1, forward strand.
AGTATCGCCACGGAGTCGAGCATGCCTAAAAAGACTGTTGACAACGACGCCAACCCGTCACCTCTGCCAGAACTCCTAACACCGCTCGAAGTCGCTGGCATCTTGAAGCTCAACGTCAAGACGGTCCAGGACTCATCAAGCAAGGGCGAATACCAGCAAGGCCCGTTGCCGGTGGCGAGATACGCAAGAAGTATCGAGTCAGCCGCGATGATCTTCAAGCGTATCTCGATGGCAGAGTTACCGTTAAGGTTAAGCCGGTAGCCCAAGGCGATTGACTACAGCGAAGAACTGAACTACATCAAGAGTCGCGGTTGGTTACGCTAGAGTCCGTTGCTAGAACTTCATCGTCACGCCTCGCTTAGCAGCCTCAAAGATTGCAACGGATGGGACGGCCTGCTGGCGTTTGCGATTGTGCTGAGTAGCTACCTTCGTATTGATCATTGGCGGAGAGTAGACGCATGCCGCTAGATACTCATCGACTGCTTGCTGAGTAAACCGCCACATGCCACGCTTGCCATTGCCTTTAAGCCGAATGCCAACGATGTCACCGGCCTTGAGTTGCTCGGCAACGTCTTTGGTCGTTAGGAGTTGCTGCATCGCTTCGTCGCTTAACGCTTGGTCTTTTTGGGCTTCGGATTGTCGCTCGCTATTAGATCATCAAGACTCGTGTGCTTGGGCTTCCTGCCAACGTGCTCTATTGGTGCCAGCAGTCCTTTTTCGATTGCATCCTCTTCGAGTTCACCGGATACATTCATTGCACGAATGATTGCCTTGTAGCATGAGGCATGATTGCCCCGCGCTGGCCGCCCCTTACCATCATCCAGCGGCTTGCCACACTTAAGACATAGCCCGGCTTCTAGCCGTTCGCTGGCACTCTTGGGTAAAACTGGTGCATTCGCGTTCATCAGACGCTTCAACGACTGTAACTCTGCGATGGCCCGATCTATCGATCGATTTATGGCCGCGTTTACTTCTTTGCTTGCACTCAAGATTGAACCATTGATCTAAAAGGTGTCATTCAACAACTGCTGATACCGAATTATAGCAGTCGCTGTTGTCGTGTGTATACGGAATCAAAGAAAAAATGATCCGTCAATGCCCTGTCTACTATTGACGGAAGTGCGGACAATGCATATTCTCTTATAGCACAGGCCAAATGCCCCAGAAAACCCTACAGTCGGCAGACGGGCGTTAGTTGCCAATGGTCAATAGAAACAACGAAACAAAGGAACCAACATGGCCCGCAAAGTTGCAGTTGCAAATTTCCCGTCAAGTCAATGCTCAGTCGGCATTCGTTCGTAAGCGTGACGCGGCAGTTCGCAAGTCGTTTGATAGCCACCTATCCCGTTTGCGCAAGCAAGCCATTGAACTGACGATCCAGATGATGGACGAGTTGGCTGTCAGCGATTCGCTGTCAGATGAGCTGATCCATCGTGCTATTTGTGCCCATGGTGTCGGTGCAGCCAACATCGACGAGTATCTCGGTGAAGATTCGTGGGTTTACATGTTCAACCATCTGTTTGATTTCACGTTTTGCGTTGACGACTGGATCGACTTCTTTGAAGTCGACTACACCCAGAGCCGTCGTCTCATGCGTCAGCAGGCCATCGGATTCGTCGAAGGGCTCGCACTCTGGTGGGATGCTGTCGGCAAGGCTGCCGAGGGCTCAGAGAAGCCACAGCCACGCAAGCCAGCACGTAGACAACTAGTTGCCGCGTAGCTCTTCCCGCAACGGGCCGTGCGATTACTCGCATTGGCCCGCCTTTCTTGTTCACCACGTCAATCCATCCCATCAAAGGACCAGCGATGCACGGCCAAAAGTTTTCCATATGCTGCCCCTACTGCGGTAAGGGCGATGTTCGCGTCTGCGGTGAGCTGGTGATGATCCATAGCACTGGCCAGCTTGAGCTAGAGCCGCTCAGCGACGATTCGAGCGAGCTACCACGCCAAGAGGCCGATACGTCGATCTGTGAGCACTTCATCGCGGCCCGTGTTCTGGGCCACATCGACGAGGAATGGCACACTGAGAGGCTGCCATGGCTTCGAGAGACCGGCTTGGCCTGCCGAGCCATGTGCTTGCAACCAGATGAGTATCTAGCGGGCATTCGAGCCAATTACGCAGTGGTTCGCGATAGCCTGGACACTGCCGATGGTTCGCTTTTGTGCTCGATGATCTTCGCTCGCGAAGCTAGCCAGTTTGTGCGTGAAGTTCTACCGCGAATGTTCCGTCCCGTTACACATTACGCGGCTGGCTGATCGCTTACCGCGTGCCCGATAGCTTTGTCACCATGCACTAGCCCCGGCGAGATTCGTCGGGGTTTTGCATTGGTACTTTCGGGCTTGCATGCTTCTTCGTGGCTTCAGCCGATGGTGGATAAGATGCAAGTATCGTGTTGATCCTTGCTTCTCTCATAGGTGCCAAGTATGACTGCTTCGCTATCTGCGGTGACTGCCGCAACAATTCCATTTACGGTCGATGGTATCGCTTACAATTTCAGACCTCTTACGCTTAGCTGCATCGGTCAATTGTGCCGTCGATACACAGACGCCATGCTGCCGACGCTGGTTGAGCCCGGGCCGCTCATGCAATCGCTCATCGGGCATGAGAAGTCCGTAGTCATGGATGCTCTGCAATCGCTCAAGCGTGAGCGTGCTGCCGTCGTTAATCCTGATCCCGGCGTAGTGCTCGACTGGGTTATCGAGTCAGACATACGAGTCGCAGAGATGCTCTGCGATTGCATCGTCGGCGAGTCCAAGCCGGACATCGATGCATTGGCTCGCGCCATGAAGTCGGACACTAAGTTCTGGCTCGCATGGCTGGAGGCGAGCGGGATGGGCAACTCAGAACAAAACCCTACGACTCCGCCGACCAGGCGGAAACAGAAAGCCCCAGCAAGCAAATAGACATCACTCAGATTGTTTGGCTGCTAACGCGCAAACCAAACATGGACGGCGAGGGCGGTATGGGTTTGTCACTGCAAGAGGCCTTGGCTCTGACATTGCCCCAGGTTCGATTCCTGCTCAGCAAGTATGCAGGCAAGCCACAACTATCAAGTGATGAAGCGAAGCGACAGGCCGATGAGCTTTACAGGAAAGATCCAGAGGCGTATCGGGCGAAGGTCAAGGCAATGATCGAAAAAGCGAAACGGAGTTTGCCAAATGGCTAAGAGCAGGCCTGCGGGTGATGCAATTGCGCTCGGTATCGAAGTATCAGCCGAGTCGATTCAGAACGCGGTGAGCAATCTTCAACGCGGTATGTCGAGCATGACGCGTGATTTGTCGCGTGCGTTCAGCTCGTCTTTTGCTGCTGGATCTCGCTCGGGGGCTCAGACAGTCGGCCATCTATCGCGTTCGTTCTCATCGCTGTCTCGCGATATGTCGCGTAGCCTCACATCCGCATTTAATGCCGGTGGTAGAGCTGCTCAATCGTTTGGCCGAATTGCTGAGCAAGCACTACGCTCAAGCGAGCGATTGAGCACAGGACTAATGCGAAGCATGGGTGGCGGCAGTAGCCTTGGCTCAGCCCTGCGTATGGGTACGGGCATTGGCGCTGGGATGTTCGCCTTCGATAAGCTTCGACAGTCGGTTATGTCGATCCCAACTGCTTTCTGGCACGCGATCAATGATGCCAGCGAAGCCGAGACAATCGAACGCAAGTTCAAGAGCGTGTTCGATAACCTCACTCCGCAAGCTCGCAAGTTTGCGCAAGAGTTTGCCAAGGAGTTTGGCCGCTCTGAGACTGAAATCAAAAACACGATGAACCGCTTTCAGGATAACCTTGTCCCGCTCGGCTTCAGCCGCGATAAAGCGATGGGCATGAGTAAGATGCTCACCAAGCTAACAGCAGACCTAGCTGCATCGGAAGGTATCAGCGAGCAAGAGACTGCCGACAGGCTCGTAAGCGGTATGGTCGGCAATCATGAGAACTTTCGGCGGTTCGGTGTGATTGTCACCGAGACCAGTCTGAATGCCAAGCTCCTAGATATGGGCCTTGCTGGCGGGTTGAGGTCGGCGACCGAGTTGCAAAAGGTCATGGGCCGACTGAACATGGTGCTGGCTGGTACTCGCGATGCTCAAGGCATGGCAGGCAAAGCGGCTGGCTCGTTTGCCAGTGAGTCGCGTGCTCTATCGGGCGTATGGACTGATTTGTCGGCAACGCTGGGCAAGTTATTCCTGCCATCACTGGCAAAGCTGACCGCATTCTTTCGAGAGTTTGCTTCGAAGGCTCGCACGGCTTTGGGTGACACCGACGCGATAGGCAAGTCACTCGGCGGGTCTTTCTCCAAGTTGCTTGAACTAGCCAAGCCGATGCAAGATAAGCTAGTCGGTCTGGTTGAAAAGTTCGGTAAGGGCATCGAGTGGCTTGTCGGCAAGCTTAAAACATTCGCCAGCTCGTTCAAGAATTGGGACGGTCTGATGGATGGCCTCAATTCTGCGATGGCTAAGATCGGGATCTCGATTTACAACACGCTTCGTGATGCAATACGCGACGGGATCAAAGATGGATTGAGCTTTGGTTCCAACGCGAAAGGACTTACCTATGGCGGTAGGCTTGCATTGAATACAGGAAGCCTGTTCAAAGGACTCTCAAAGACTCTCGAATCATTCGGCATACTGCCTGGCGGATTGCATTCTCGCATACCGGGGCGAGAGGACTTGGACGACTTCAATAGCACCACCAAGACCAACGGCAACAAGCAGCGAGGCACAAGTGGCTTTTTTGATTCGTTCAGATTCTTGGGCAACGTATTCAGCGGAACAGCAAAGACAACTGAGCCAAGTGCAGCCAAACCGGAGTCCGACTGGAGTCAAATGACCGTTGATGACAAACGGAAGATGCTTGGAGGAATGAAGAGAGATGATGGCTCGCCAATGTTCAGCAATTGGCTTGTAGACAGCGGAACGGAGGACGAGCTGAATGCTGCATATCAGACAAAGCAACCTGCGATTGACCCCGACTACAAAGAGCAGCAACTAGAGAATAGAAAGCGTGGTTCGACGTTTGGCAGCGAACTAACGGGGCGTATGAAAGACGCATTGCGCGCAGCCACTGGCATTGACACCCGCAGTACCGCATGGAGCGAGATGAGTGAAGCGGAGAAGCGGAAAAAGCTCTTTGAGCTTTACAAGCGAAACGATGCAGGCTTAATGCAAGACGAATGGATAGAACAATTAGGCACCGCGAGCGAGTCTGAGCTAAACAAAAGGTTCAGCCAGATGCAAGAAAAAGAAGCGGAATGGAACAAGACCGGCGACACCTTCTATGGCAAAATCGGCCAAGACCTTATGGACCTTGCCAAGCCCAAAGAGAACGACAGCCCATTCGCTCAGACGATGGGTCCATTCGATGCACTTGGAACCATGTTTGGCAATATCGCTAGTGCTGCGGCGAGCTTGCCAAAAATGGCTGCCAATGCGTTCGCTGATCCAGAGAAAGCGGCGGAAGAGATGCGACCGCGTGCGCCCATTTCATTCATGGGCCTGCAAGACCTACAGAAGAATATCCAGCTAGCCATCGGTGAAGATGAGGCACGTAAGGACAAGCTGAAGCTAGAACAAGGGCGCAAGCAGCTAGAAGCCGCCAATAAGACCAATGAGCAGATTAGCGGACTGCCTACGAAGATTGCCGATGGGTTAATGAAGATCGTCGGTTTGCAGTAGTCTACTGAATGACTTCGTAGGCTGGCTCTGATAGCGGGCAGTCGATGCAAGATACATTGTCATTTAGTGCCGATTGCACGATGACGATATACTTTCCGACCTTTGGCAGTTCAAAGTAAGACTTACCAGAGCGGCTTAGTTTTGGGTTGAGCCATTCACTATGATTGAACTCAGATTTACTATCAATCTCTGCATAGGCCGCTGAAAGCAATCCATCCATTGACGCAATCGCGATTCCAGGCGGTTTTACCGGCATCGTCCCTTCATTAGTCACACTCCATTCGATAACCGCCAGTCCATCGCTGACCCATTTGCAGTTATGCACGACGTAGGTTAGCTCTGTGGCTGGCACCGCTTGACCAACTTCGTAAACGCGAGCCCCGCGAGCTTTCGGCGGCAGCGATTCGCTATTAGGCAATGCCAACATCCTAGGCACCGCTCGCACAGGATTGACTTCCGCCCGTCCGCAACCAGCGAGCAAACACAACACCACTAGCAACAACATTGACTTCAACACAATTTCGTATCCTGTTAACGCTAAACTTATTCAACTACCAGCGAGCACTTCGTGTTAGAAGTATCGCAAGTCAATCATTCCAGTTATCTCTTCGTCCTCTGATGCTACGACTGCCGTGTAATCACCTTTGTCTGGCACCTCAAAATAGACGGGACCATTGCGGGCGACACCGGGATTTAGTGGCGAGCGAAAATCGAATTCGTCAAGCTTCGTGGACGGAAGATACGGGGCCTTGGTTGCGAATCGAACCAAACCAACTCTCGGCACGTTGACGGGCTGATTACCTGTGTTTCGCACATGCAGGTTAACGCGAAGCATGTAGGAACCGCCGGGCCTCTGCTCCCAGTTGAGGCGATCTACCATGTACTTCAGTTTGCCGACGTAAAGATGATCGAAAATCTTGACTCGCTTGGGTGGAGCCTTTGGCGGTTCTGCTGGTGGCTCTTCTTTCACAGGTTCGGGCGCAACTGGCTCTGGCTTCGATTCCTCAGCCTCCGCAACAACCGCTGGCTCTGTCTTCTCTGGCTCTGCCACTGCTACTTGATTGTTCGCGGGCTCATTCGTTAACGCCGTGAGCTTGCCTAGGTAAAGGTAGAAGAAACCTGCTGCGGGAACTGTGACAGCCAAGAGAGTTGCCAGCACCGACAGCAATATCACCTTATGTTTAGCCACGGACGCAACGGCGGCACGCACGGACTCAGTGGCCTGTTTTGCTCGCCTATCACGCTCAGCAGCCTTCGCGGCCTCTCGCTCTGCCAGTGCATTCCGCTCAGCAGCAATGCGATTCTCGATCTCTTCCCAGTGTGCCGACCCAGGTACTTCGAACGGCTGGTAACACGTCGGGCATTGTTGCTTTGTGCCAATGTCGATGTGTGGCGACTCTAGCTCAACATTGCATGAGCACCGATATTTAACAACGTACTTATCAATCGCAACGCGGCGAATCGAATACTTCATCTCTGCATCTCATTTGATGGGGCGTTCATCCTAAGATCCGGTTAAATCTTAAATGAATGGCTGTATAAAATCGAGCATTGGGCGCTCACTGCTACGCTGAGGTCTGCGGACCTACAGCATACGGAGCAAAAGCCAGGATGGCACGAAAGCGACATCAGAGACCGGACGTCTCGCCCGAATTGAGTCGGCTCTTTGAGCTGATGGAGCTGCCCGAGACTCACCTATCTAAGACAGAGCTAGCTGAGCTAGACGCCTACGTTGCTGCACAGACGGCAGCGATCAGAGCGGGATGGACGATCGAGCAAGAGGCCATGGCTCGCGGGGTCAAGTTTAGGCCGTCGAAAGATAAACAGTATCTATTCGACGGGCGTATTTTTCAATCGGTTCAGCTCAAGCCAGTTGAGTCACGCGACGCAGAGGATCTGCTCTACGCAATCGAGATGTATGGGCTCAGACATTAGTCGCCGAATCGCGTGTATGTGAATCCGCCACGGTCAACTGACTGGCCGGTCGATGCCTGGTTAGGGCGGTTTCGCGTACGTGTCGGCTCTGAGTTCTTGTCTGCCGTGCGAGGCTTCGCTTGGTTCGCCTTCGCATTGGCAAGGCCTTGAGCAACGCGTGCTTGACGCTGAGTGCGACCAGATAGAGTTGAGTCGTTGTAGTTCGGAACTTTCTGCTTGGCCATCGTGCGATCCTTCGCTGAGTTTGAAACTGAAGCTCCCCAGAGCTTCAATCTAACTCAGCAGAACAGGATCGATTAATTGGCCTTCGCTGGCTTCACACGTCGACCGAGGAACTTAGCAACACCACCGATGGGCGCTGTTGGTAGTTCGTGTAGGTCAGTGATGAGCGTCTTCATTGACTCTTCGACCATGGCTCGCTTGTCATCAGGTATGAACCAGTAATTGAGCTGGCCGCGACAGACAGCGCCTGTCTTGAATCGGCGGGGGTTGTCTAGGATCAGGCAGTATGGCCCGTTAGCCCAATCGCTTCGCTTGGCTAGCGGATTCTGGACGCCGGGTGCCCACGGGTAGTTCGTGTCGATGTATTCGACCATCTCTTGCTCGGGGAATGCACTAATGTCAACACATGCAACCACGTCGACCAATCCGATAATCGTCCCGCCGTAGAAATACTCTCGCCCTGGCTTGTGCGTCTCGTAGTGCGGCGAGTTGAATGCTTGATCGATTACGCTATCGGCGGTTACGTCATAGAGATCATCACCGATGTTTGAATCATCCGTACTCGCGTGAATCGCTAACGTAACCGGCAGCGGCATCGTCTTGGGGAATGCCAACGTCTTATTCTCGATAGGCTTGAAGCCCATAACGATTAGCGATGCGAATGGCTCGCGAACGGATAAAGCACGTAGCTTGCCGTCAGGTGGTAGATGCAGGTTCATGGACTCTCAGCTTGGGCTCGGTGAATAACGGCACTTGGCGAAGCCTAGCACCTTCCTCGCGGTGTGGATTATTGACGTGGAATACAGCGTTTTTCTTCGCTGCAATTCGCCCTTCACGCGATGCGAAGGGGTCAGACAAGCAGCAAGTGTATAAATCATGGCAAACACCCGGGGGAACGAACGGCTCAGCACAACGATTCATCGACCAGTAATCGCAGCCCGGGCAATGCACGTAATCGTTCTTGCTGGTCAGTTCGACAATGACATCGTCGCGATCATAGTCGACAGCGGCAACAATCTCATCGAGTGTTGCGCCGCGCCAGCCGGCCATCAATAGTACATTCTTAATTCGATAGTGCAACGCGCTCAGCCGCCGAATCCATAGCAGCTCATGAGGCCTGATAAGTGCCTGCATATGTACCTCCATGTATGTTTGAGTTGCCATCATGACAACTGCTTTTATTTTATCTGCTCGCGGACTGCATGACGATTCTTTTGATTCGACGCGGTGGTGCAGAATGAGTTTTTGCAAGTTGGCGGTTGATGAGGGCTTACGCGTGCAAGACCACAGAATTTGGCACTGGCTAATCACCCTCATAGCGCCGACCATCATGGCAGACTCTCGCATTCGACGCGGCGATGTGGTCACCGCTCGCGATCTGGTGCCGATGCTCTGCGAGTCGGTTGCTGGGGGCAGTGAGCAAGAGGCTTTCGAGATTGCGATCCAATGCATCGAGCACTTGATCGAGCAACGCGAGCTGAGGCCCGCCAAGTGCAAACATGGTAGGGTGCGTGCATTCGACGAATGCGACGAATGCGGCCGTGCAGCGGTTGCTGTTAGTGTTTCCACCGAGCGAACGTCGGCCAAGGTGCGCCAGCGGATATGGCGTGTGCTCGCTGCTCATCGCGATGGTCTCACTCGTGGCGAATTAGCCGACAAGTCGGGAGCTGCGGAAAAGGCCGTCACTTGGGCGGTTCGCGATTGGATGGCCGATGGTCTTTGTGTCGTCACGGGCGTATGGCGTAAGACCAAATCGGGTAGGAGTGCTCGCGTCATTAAGGCTGTAAGTAATCCATGAAAGCTTGTCATGCTGACTTGTCTGGCGTTTCATGCATAGTTATAAAGGCGTCTCCCTTAGTACGGAGATCCCAAGATGCCCGATATTTTCTATGCCTATCTAATTACTTTCGGATGGGCCATAACTGGTTCGGTCGGAATGGCCCTAGGAATAGTGCTCGCGATTAAGATTTTTGACTTCGCGACGCCTAAGGTTGACGAATGGGAAAAGATTGCAGAGGGTAACATCGCTATGGCGATCGTAATCTCCTCACTGATCATTTCTGTTGGGCTTGTAATCTCGGCGGCGGTGAGATGAAACCTATACGCACATTGTTGCTTGCCTTGTTTTGCTGTCGACTCGCTTTTGGGCACGGGGGTGGGCTCGATGCGAGCGGAGGTCACATGGACTATTCCACGGGGAGTTACCACTATCACAGCGGTGGTGGCTCGTTTGGTGGTGGTTATGACAGCTCAGTGGTCATGCTCGACATGCAGCGATCAATGATTGCTGAGGCCCAGGCTCGTTACTTTGCGAATCTAAAGGCACGCAATGAAGAACGCAAGGCCGCACGAGATCAGATGTACTCAGCGAGGGTTGCCGCTCGCCGAGATGCAAAGGCAAAGCGGCCCGATCCGAAGTACATCTTTCACCATCGAAAGCGGTCGCCGATTCCTGTCTTGTCATTTGAAGACCGCGATACAAAATGGGAAACGATACTCACGTCTTCAGCAATCGAACCAGTGAGCAAAGAATTGATCATTCGCATTGAGCCAGTGGATGATCCGGCTGACTGGCGGACTTGGATTGATGCGACAGGTCGATATTCGACAGTTGCGAGATTTAGCAACAAGAACGATACACTTGTTGAACTGCTGACCATGCGAGGCGATCGCATTGCAGTGAAGATTGAAAAACTAAGCTTGGTTGATCAAGAACATCTGAAAAAGTGTCCATCGGCAAGCCAATAGCCAGTCATTCAGTCGCATTCAGAAAGTTTTTTGAACTGCTTTCCAAAACACCCGTCGACCTAGATGCATTGCTCAATAAGAGCTTGCGACCTATTGAATCTTAGTTTTAGTTGACAGCCCCAAAGAAAACTCGCGGAAATACCTAGGCATTCTTCGTTTCTCGCCATAGTATTAGGGCGATACAGGGCAACGCTCACCGATGGTAAGGTGTGCGTCGGTGACTGGCAGATTGCAGTGATCAGCATTCTACGCTGTGCGAACTGGCCACACGCTCGGTGACGTGGGACAACGTGCTGGCTATCTAGACCGGCCAGCATGGCACGCCAGGGTCAACACAAATCTAGTTGTTGATTTAAAACTCATCGCGATCAGCGGCGAGTTACTTTTTGGCATTCAATGTAGCGTTTTCGTCAGTGAGGGCGTTTTCGCGTTTTGGGTCAAGGATGATAGGCTGCAAATATGGTTTGCAATTCGTCCCACAGGGAGCAAAAAACATGCATACATCTGAGTTCATTAGTCCGGCTGAACTTGCGGCTGCAAAGCCATTTGGCCGGAGGCTAGCACCACAAACCATCAGGACATGGATTACTCGCGGGCTTGATGGGCGAAAGCTTCCAGCAAAACGGTGCGGCGGCAGATGGCTTATTCCGATCGGCGATGCTGAGACATTCCTCGGAATTCGTTTGGCGGCAAAGGATGGTCAATCAGTATGATCCACCTACCATTCGCGACACCAAATGAAATGCACGCTGAGATCCGAAGTGGTCTCGCATTCTGCGATTGCGCCCCTGGGCACTGGCTAGAGGTGCATATCCATTACGGTGAGAACGCCGTGACCCCGCAGTCACATCGTACAGCAGATGAGATCGTGCGGTACTGGCGTGACCTGCTCACCGATCATCATCGCCGCGTGCTACGTGCATATGATCGCGGCATCGTGGTTGTGCATGAGCATGGTGCAGACGTGTACCCAGCCCCGCAACTCTCACATCGGCCAGTGCATCGCTGGGGGAGGTTGCCGACTAGCTAGCTTGTTAAACGAAACAAGCCTCAGGGGCTGGCGTCCCGAGGCCTGTCGTGTGTTGTGTGCAGCGTGACGAGTGAGTGCCTTGGGGAGGTGCGGATCGTCGCGTGCATCGCTGTTTTGCCACCGTGAGCGGTGGCTGTATTAGAACCACTTTTCATGGATGGACTTACGTTTATTATGGCAACTATTGCCGAAAAAGGCAACTCGTTTTTTGCGACCGTCAATGGCGTTTACTGCAATGCAAGCGAAGAGTCGCTTTTACCACACCATGTAATTGAGCTTGCGAAATCCGGCATAACTCCACGTATCGCCAAAGAAAACGGCATTCATTCCGTAACTGATCTGCGCAGGATGCAGGCCATCCTCAATCGTAAGCACGGCACAAATAAGTTTGGTGCCGCTATTGTGTTCCCGGTCCGTGACATTGCCGGGCGACTTCGTTATGAGCGGTTAAGACCGGACAACCCACGCAAGAATTCGGCAACCGGAAAGCCAATCAAGTATGAATCCCCAACGGGGTGCCAAAACGAACCATTCCTTGGTGCAAAGACCCGGGCCGCACTCCAAGGTGGCGGCGTCGAGGAATTAGTCTTCACAGAAGGCGAAAGAAAATCGGTAGCGATTGAGCAGTATGGCATACCTACCGTCGGCCTGGTTGGTGTACATGGTTGGAAGCAGAAGTACCAGCAGACGCTTTCGCCCGCCATCAGGGAGATAGTAACAAAGCTTAGCTCTAAGGCGGTTGTCTACATCGTTTTTGATAGCGATGTAGAAACAAAAGAGCAAGTGCTTTCAGCAGAACGGTGGCTTGCACATCACCTGCAATCGTACGGTTTGACGGTTAGGATTGTACGGCTTCCCCATTCTGAATCCGGGGAGAAGCAGGGCGCTGACGATTTCTTGGTTTCGTCAGGAATGGCTGCATTGCGTCAGAGAATGGATGACGCAACTGCACCAGAACCGCCTGACGCCGCGCAAGTAAAGTCACCGCTCAAGGACATGGCTCCAGAGTCAATCGCAAAGGCGTTCGTTCGCGAGTGCGAGGACGACTCCGGATTTCCACGATTAGTTTTTTGGTCTGGACGCTTCTATCTTCATTCCCATGGACGGTTTCGAGTGCAAGAAATTGACGACGTGAAGCGACTGCTCATCGGCTTCCTGGAATCTCGATACACAGGTATCGAAACTCGTTATGTAAGCAATATTCTGATGAATGTTCAGGCATTCTGTGGTATAAGAAGTGATCAGATCCCGCCGTTTGGCCGCTCATCGCAATTTTCGGCTTGGCGTCAACGAGACACTCTTTGCACGCGTAGCCACGTTCTAAATCTTCCATTGCTCGGTACTGACGCCGCAATCGTTCCGGCCTCTGCGGCTTACTTCTCACTTGCAGCGGTTGGTGTCGATTACAACCCGGTAGCTGAACCGCCGCACCAGTGGCTGGAGTGTCTAGATGATTGGTTCGACGGTGACCAAGAATCGCAGTTACTTTTACAGCAATACTTCGGCTACTGCCTGACGCCCGACACTCGCCAGCAAAAGATTCTGTTCATTAAGGGACGAAGAAGGTCTGGAAAAGGGACACTTCTAAGAATCTTGCGAGCATTGGTCGGCGATTGCGCTTCTCCGAGCATCGCTACACTCTGCGACACCTTCGGACTTGAGTCGTTAGTGGGTAAGCCAGTCGCCATCATTGCAGATGCTCGAATCCCTAAAAAGCATGACGTCACCATTGCTATGGAGAGAATCCTGAATATCACTGGCGAAGATCCTGTAACAGTGAATAGAAAAAACAAGAAAGAGTTGCAGAACGTCTCGCTCCCGGTGAAGTTTGTCATCGCAACCAATGACTTCATGGCCATTGATGATCCGTCCGGTGCTCTGTCTGGCCGGATGGCATGCGTCGAAATGGCCAAGAGTTACTACAACGCGGAGGATATGGAGTTGACCGAGCGATTGAAAGCCGAATTGCCTGGCATTCTCTTGTGGGCCATTGAGGGATGGCGATCGTTGCGAGAATCGGGCCGACTGGTCACACCGACTGCATCCGCAAAACTCTCGACTGCGGTAGAGACCAGAATGAGTCCGATTCGGGGCTTTGTCGGCAAAAAGTGCGAACTGTCAAGTCTCGAAAAGGTACGCACTGATGATCTATATCGTGCCTATCGAGATTGGCTCGAAGAAGAAGGGCTAACCGACCTGAAAATTTCGAGCAAAGAAACGTTCGTTAAATCGCTTCTGGAATCGTTTCCCGAACTTGCGAGCAAGCGTTTCGTCATCGCAAAACAAAAGATCGGGCACATCCTTGGTATCAATCTTCGACCTGAATTCCGCTAATGCGGACAGGATGGACAGGGTAGACAGGCAAATTTCCAACTCAACTGTTCACACAAAAAGACTTTCAGTTTTAAAAAGCAAATCTGCATATGTACCCAAGTTGGATTACTTCCTGTCCATCCTGTCCATCCTGTCCACTTGAGAATCCAAATCACGCGAGTAAGTGATGGCAACTATAGCCCGATCCACTGACCATTCAACAAGCCATGATGCAAGCCTCTTTGTGCTCGCAAGCCTTAACGACCACCAATCCCGCTTCCTAACCGCCCTTCGCACAATCGGCCAGCCATCTACTGCCGTTGAAGTTGCCGCGAGTGTTGAGCCAACGCATGCAGGCCGCGAGACGCTGCGAAAGCGGGCAGGCGAGTTGCTACGTTCGGGATTGATCCGCGAGCATGGGCGGCGAACGTGTCGCGTCACTGGCGCAACGGCGAGAGTGTTTGTTGTCGCAGGCTGGACATGCCCCACATGCCATTCCCATCGTTCTGATCAGTGGCTACTCAGCACCGAGCCCGCCGACTGCCCCACATGCCAAGAGACTCAAGAGCGAGTCGGCGAGCGAGCAGCGATTGCCGAATACGTTGGCAGGCTACCGCGACACGATGCCGAGCAATTGGCACTCAACGAACTAATTTGAATCAACTAGTGCCAGTCCGGTCGGCAGCAATCGGCTTGGTGCTTTCCAATGGAGTGCTGCATGCGTAAAGGATTTCGAGAATGACTAAACAACGGAACCGCCTACCAATCCAAGTAATCGCCGGTCAGGTGTCGCGTGAGTTCATAGCAAAGCTCAATTGCCTTGGTCGACGTGGCATCGAGCCAGAGCCCGAGCAACCAGATGATGATTTGCAGCAAGCTACTGCCGACTGCGATCAGCAAGGCAGCTCCGCGTTTGCCAGCCTGCAACGTAGGTTCAAGCGGATCGAAGTATCGACCATCGCTGCGCAATTGGGTGGCTCATCCGAGTTGCTGCGTGTCAGCGAAGCACTCAGTCAAGCAATGCAACGCAAGCTCCGCTCAGTCAACCTGACGATCAATAGCCCAGCTATCGCGAAGATCAGCGATCGTATGGCTGGTGTCGACCCAAAGCTATTCCAATAGTTCCAACTCATCGCCCAGGGCTGCGGCGATGGTTTCGACAGTGCAATGAACACTCGCCCGGCGGTGGCACGATTAGCCGGGATGGAGTTCTGATCGATGGAAACGAAAGAGATGAAGACTGTAAAGCGTGAGGGGCTCGCCCGCGTCTCTGCTGCTGCTGAGTGGTTGAGCATGTCACGCGGGGCAGTCTACAAGGGCATTGGCAACGGAACCATTCCGCATGTCCGTATCGACGGTAATGTTCGGATTCCGTGGGCTTGGTTAAACAGGCAGGCTACTTTGACCGAAGGTGTTGCACTCGCTGACAGCATGCAGCATGAGGGCTGAGCGTTTCGATCTCGCAAGTCGTGCTTGATTTGGATAAAATAGCTTGCCGACTTCTAAAGAGGATGATCATGGGCAAGCATAGCGAGAAAGCGGGCAAGCGTGGTGACGGTGAGGGCTCGATTCATCAGCGGCCCGATGGACGTTGGTGCGCACGTTTGAGCCTTGGCACCGATGCACATGGCAAACGCATACGGAAAGCTGTCTACGGCCTGACACGAAAGGAAGTTGCCGAGAAGCTTGCTGAAATGATTCGGCAGTTCAAGACCAGCGGCAAGGCGATAGCCAACAAGGACTCTCTAGGCTCATATCTTGATTCGTGGCTGGCGGACGACGTAAAGCTCAATCGTACGCCAAAGACCTACGAGGAATACGAGGGGGCTGTCAGGCTGTACATTAAGCCGATCATCGGTCACTTGAAGCTAGTGAAGCTATCCGGTGCCGACCTTCAGAAGTGGCAAGGCAAGATGGCTCGCGATGGCCATACTGATAACACCCGACTGAAAGCACTTCGCGTACTCAGGAACGCACTCAATAAAGCAGTCAAGCTGCTATTGATCCCAGCCAACCCCATTGCCGCAGTTGATAAGCCTAAGGTTCATCGCAAAGAAGTGGTTCCGCTTGAGGCAGACCAATGCATCGCACTATTCGAAGCATGCAAGGCCCATCGCCTAGGTGACCTCATCGTCTTGGCCGTGCTCACTGGTCTACGCAAGGGCGAACTGCTCGCACTGGACTGGTCAGCAGTTAATTTGTCCGAAGGCGTGCTCACTGTTCGCCGGTCGCTCGAAGAGGCTCAAGGCAAGCAGCGTATCAAGGTGCCCAAGACGGCAACCGGACGCCGTGTGGTAACGCTCGGCACAGAAGCCATCGAAGCCTTGCAGCGACGCAAGGCCAAAGCCGAAGCGGAAGGATTGAACACAACCAAGGGCATCGTGTTTCCGAATACTGATGGCAATTTCATGTGGGCTTCAAACTTCCGCAATCAGGTATGGATCAAGATCCGCGAAGCCGCAGGAATACCCGATACGTTCGTTTTCCACGATCTACGGCACACGCAAGCCAGCTTGATGCTGTCGGCTGGCGTCGATCTCAAGGTGATTCAGAAGAGGCTCGGACACCGCGACTTCTCGACCACTGCTAATCTCTACACGCACCTATTGCAGGGCGCACAGGCAGAAGCCGCCGAAAAGCTGGATGCACTGTTTGAGGCGAGAAAGAAAGAGAACGCTACCGACCAGGGCTCTTAAGTGGTCAGGCCCGCGAAATCAGCTCGTTTTGGGGCTGGTGGGTACATTTCCTGGGTACACTCAAAGAAAAAAGCACTCACAACAATCGTCGTAAGTGCTTACTGTGCAAGGAAATACACCCAAATGGATTCGAACCATTAACCTTCGGTTCCGTAGACCGATGCTCTATCCAGTTGAGCTATGGGTGCGTGGGTTGGCTCGGGGCTGCTGGTTGAGGGTGCCCGAGCGATTTGGGTATTGTTACTCAATCGTTTCGTTTCGGCAAGCCCTGGGGATGGGGTGGGTCGGCTGGGAAAATGTAACGGACTGACAAAGGCTGACAAAGGATTGGGGGGCGAGATCGTGAAGTCTAGTGCGCGAGCTCGGGGCAGAGTTGCCTAGGTTCACTGAAAGCTATTTCTGATTGGCTTGGGTTAGGAGGGCCTGGGCGGTTTCGTAGTTGGTGCGGAGGGCTTGGAAGGATTCTTTGGTGCCGCCGGCGTCGGGGTGGAGCACTAGCGATAGCTCTTTGTATCGCTGACGCAACTCTTCTAGCGTCGGCTTCGTTTCAAAGCCCATGTCCCAGAAACAACTGGCGATTTTCGGCGCTGATGGCGGCGGTTGCAAAGGCTTCGTTGGTTTGGCGCTCTTGGGAGAGAATTTGCGGGAGGGGATCTTGCGTTTCGGGCTCATCCGTTAGCTCGCTGGGTGGTGAAATGTGGGAGGAAACATAATACAAAGATCTGACAAAAAATTGCAGGACAGAAAATGGAAGGATAATCGTTACAAGCTGACCTTGACGCCTATTGCTGAACGGAAAACGGACACATCGATTGCATTTTGAAGCTGCCCGGAAAAAAGAAAGATAGGTTTCAGATGGACACCAGCGTTGGGGAACGCTCGGTGGCTAGACTCTCAACAAGTGGGGCAGACAACATGAAAGCGACCATGCCGAAGGTGCGCGCTCTGGGCAGCCGTACCGCTTCCGCCAGCGTCTTGATTGTGACCATGATGTTCGTATTCATCGTCACCGCTGCATTCACCGTCGACTACGCATATATGCAACTCGTACGGTCCGAACTTCGCGCAGCCACCGACGCTGCTGCCAAAGCCGGCGCTGAAGCGCTCTCTCGCACTCAAAGCACTAGCACCGCCAAAGCCGAAGCCATCCGCTACGCCGCTGCCAATAAAGTCGGCGGCAAAGCCTTCAAGCTGAACGATAACGACATCACCATCGGTCGCGTCTCCTCCAACGGCGCAGGTAAGTGGAGCTTTCAAGCCGGCGGATCACCTCCCAACGCAGTGCGAGTCAACTCGCGCACCGGTGAAGGCTTCGCCAACGATGCCGTGCCTCTTTACTTCAGCGGCGTACTGGGCAAGTCAGGCTTCACACCTCAATTCCAATCCACCGCCGGTCAACAAGAAGTCGAAGTCTGCTTGTGCCTGGACCGATCAGGCTCCATGAACTTTGATATGACGGGCGTCGACTACTCGTTCCCAAGCGGCAATCCCAACCTTTCGAACTTTACCGCTTGGGGTTGGCAATGGCAGAACATGCTGTCCCGGCCTCATCCAACCAACAGCCGCTGGGCAGCGCTCACTCGCGCAGTCAACGTGTTCTTCACTCAGGCCGCTACCAATAATCCTCAGCCACGCGTCGCGCTGGTCACCTGGGGCTCGAACTACACCATGCCGATCAGCCCCAACACTTATTACCCAGCCAGCAGCACCGACTACCCGCTGCCATCCAGCAGCAATCCCGACTGGACCAACAACTCTAACTCGATCAGAACGCTGGTCAACGCCAAAGCCAACCAGCCCATCATGGGCGGCACGAACTTATCAGCCGGACTCGATAACGCTGTGGCTGTATTAACTGGTACCAATAGCAATCGCTTCTCTAGCAAAGTCGTGGTGCTCTTGACCGACGGCCAGTGGAACGATGGTCGCGATCCAACACAAGCCGCTTACGATGCCCGCGCTGCCGGCGTGATCGTGCACTGCGTTTCCATGCTCACTCAGTATCAACCCGACTTGGAAGAAATCGCTACCATCACCGGTGGCCGATACTACGGCACAAGCAATGAAACCGAACTACGCAACGCGTTTAGCGAGATCGCTAAGTCGCTGCCAGTAGTGCTGACGGATTGAAGATTCTCTCGCTGGTTCGATGCAACGTGAATACTGACAAAGATTGGGTGACAAAAGATGTTTTGTCACCCTGTTTTTTTTGTTGGGGTAGACGAAAGCGTGAGTGGCGTGAGGTGACTAGAATTGAAGGAAGTACACGAGATCTGACAAAAAAATTAGGGGCAGAACAGAGCGCAAGTCTTTACAAAATTCGAAACAGACAAAACCGCGCTGCGACAAACAACCCTCCGGAAGGGCGAGTTCGTTTTCCCATTGAAAAATATATCGATCGAATGTCAAAAACGTCTATCGAATTGCCAAGATAGCGTAGTTAACATACTGGATTGTCCTTGATCGCAATGCGTTTTTCGCGGAATGCCCTAGCTCCGCAACGCATTTGTATTTGCGGTCGAACAAGGGGAACTCCATGAGATCTTTTGCTATTTTCTTGATGAGCTTGGTCGCAAGCACGTTCGCGACAACTACTCGAGCGGATGTAATCTTCTCGATGGACATGAATTCGTCGCTCCCTGGTGCTCCCGTTACACTCGTGGTTGCTCCAGGTGAAGTCTTCAGTGTCGACTTGCGCATGCAGATTACTGGCTCAACGCGAGTGAGCATCTTCCAAAACGAGCTGTTCTTTGACACCAGCGAAATGGAATTTGTTTCCGCCGATGTTTCCGTCCGTGATGAAACACTCGCGCCACAGGCTTCTACGGACCCCGTCACCGAGACGTCACCTGGCGTCATCCGAGTGTTCAACACTACTAACCTTGGCCCTACCGGCTTTGGTGCAAGCTTCCCAGGTTTAGTCGCCACGCTACAGTTCCGAGCAAAAGTTGGCGCCGCAGTTGATGGAATCGACCTACTACCGCGCTTTAGCGCGTCAAATGTGGTCGACGGGGTTTATCGGCCAGATTTAAGCCAAATCCCATTTGGTACAACGCTGGGGGATGGTGGTGTGTTTATTAGCGGAGGATCGTTATCAGTCTCTGCCGTGCCGGAACCCACCACATGCTTGTTTAGTGTAGTGCTGGCAGGATTCGGCGCGCAGCGTCTGCGCAGGCGATTGGCTCGCAGTTCAAAGTAATCATCAATAAAGAACATCTTCGTCCATGCTTTTGACAAAGGGACGAGATGCTTTGCTGAATGCTATCCAGCCGGTGGTGCGCCGCGCGAATATAGAACCAGTCAGAGTTATTTCGCAACGTCGCAACGCAACTCCGATTGGACTCAAATACAAAGCGGCTCGATTGGATGAATTGAAACTAGGGAATCGTCCGCTCGCCGCATGAGGCAAAGACAAAAGGGGAGAGTTGTCGGTCTGGTCTGTAGCTGTCAATCATGGCCTCCACCGACGCGAGGTCGGTGGGGGGCTGGTCGAAGGCCATCGGCAGAGCTTTTTTTGATGGCGGCTCGGTTGAAATTGATCGAATCGTAAAGCAAAAAACTCGCCGCGAAGACTCTCGCTCTCATCCGACCGGTGGTGCGCTGCGCGACCACCGGCTAGATGGCTGTAATCCCTTCGGGATAAGCAGCCAGCCCCAAAACCGCTTGCCAATACTTTACATGTAAAGTATTCTTCCGTCACTAAATCTTTGTCGTACTAGGCTATGCGCTTCGAGAACCGGGGCTAGCGCCCGGCGGCTTAGGGGTGGGCGCTGCGATGGGCGCTTAAGAAATTTAGGCGACTGTCTAGATCGCCGGTTATCGCAGCGCGGGCTATCTGTTTGCCTAACACCGACGCAAACTTGAAGCCGTGGCCGGAGAAGCCGCCGGCGATGAGAACACCGGTATGCTCTGGATGATGGTCGATAAGGAAATGATGATCAGGTGTCATCGTGTACATGCAGACATCGTGACGCTGCGCTCTGTGCTCACCGTGAAAGTAGGCTTTTACGAATGAGTTGATTCGGGCTTGGTCTACTGGATCGATGCTGCGATCTAGTGACACTGGATCCGTGAGCGGCTCTCCGCCTGAATGCTCGGCCACTTTCAATCCCCATTGGTCGTCGATCGCTGGGAAGCCGTAGAAGCAACCTACTTCGTTCTCGAAGAAGAATAACGGGCAGCCTTGCGATTGAAAGACTCGCTGGTCCGTGCTCGTGAACCAATGAAGGTGCTTGCGCAGGATTTGGAGAGTAAGGGGACAACTGAGAACAGCTGGGCCACTCTGGCCAGCTGTGCTGCTTAGCCAGGCGCCCATGGTGATGACGATGCGGTTGGCTAAGATCTCGCCCTGAGATGTCTGGATGCGGTAACCTGTGCCATCGGGACGATAACCTTCGACGCGACAATTCGCGCGTAGCTCCGCGTCACAGCGCTGGGCGGCTTGGAGATGAGCGGCTACGCAGCGCTCCACAAACAGGTATCCCGCTCGATGCTCGAACGCTACGATGTGATCGTGCGGTATGCGGAACATCGGATACCGCTGCATGGCTTCGCTCGATGTCAAGCGATCGATGGGCAAGTCGTGTTCGACGGCACTGCGCAGTACGCCAGGCACAATCATGCCGTCGGCCGGTCCAGCTTGCAACAAGCCGGTCTGCACGTAGAGTTGCTCACCAGCGCTTTGCTCAAGCTCGGCCCACAGTTCGTAGGCTTCGATGAGCAGTGGTACATAGTTGGGATGCTCGAAGTAGGCTTGGCGGATGATACGCGTATGGCCGTGTGAGCTGCCACGATTATGCACCGGTTCAAATTGCTCGATGCCAATCGCTTTCGCACCTTGAGCCGCTGCATGGTACAGTACTGCTGAGCCGATGCCGCCGCAGCCGATTACTGCCAGGTCGTGGATCATTCTAAGAGTCTGACAAAAAAATTTGAGGACCAAAAATTATGAAGAACAGATTTATCCTCAACATAACAATTCTGTTGTCGCTTGTGGCCATAACTTCTGCTTCTGCGCAAACACAATTGAAAGTTGGCGCTGTGGCAGTGGATGTTACGCCTCAGAAGTTTCCTGTGCTGATCAATGGCGGCATGACGTCCAACTCGGCCGATAGCGCCACCACGCCCATTCACGCGCGGGCCATCGTGATGGAACATGGAAAAGAGAAAGTAGCCATCGTCGTTGTCGACAGTTGCATGATGTCGCGAGATTTTTTGGATCAAGCTAAAGGCCTGGCCTCGCAGCGAACTGGTATCGCGGCCAATCGCATGCTCGTCTCAGCCACTCACGCGCATTCGGTACCAGCTTCGATGGGATGCTTGGGCACAAACGCCGATGAAACTTATAAGCCTTACTTGAACATCAAGATCGCCGAAGCCATCGAGCGCGCTAATGCGAATCTCGAACCGGCCAAGGTGGGCTGGACCGTCGCCAACGCAGCGAACTATACGGCCGTGCGCCAGTGGATACGTCGCCCCGATCGATTGGCGGAAGACCCGTTCGGCAACAAGACGGTGCGAGCCAACATGCATGCTGGCCGCAACTGGGATGACGTTACCGGTGAAGCTGGACCAGAAGATCCAGATCTGTCCATGATCGCCTTCCAATCGCTCGACGGCCGACCAATCGCCGTTCTAGCCAACTTCTCCATGCATTACTTCAGCGGCGAAAAGCCCGTGGCGGCCGATTACTTCGGCAAGTTCAGCGAAGGCTTGAAGGCACGACTAGCCAGCCAAGGTTCATCAACTTCTAACGATAAGCCGTTCGTGGGCATCATGTCCCATGGTTGCAGCGGCGATATCTGGCGCATGGACTATACCAAGAAGACCCCGGCGCGATTCGACACCATCAAGATCGACGAGTACACCAACGAGATGCTCGACATCGCTATGGGTGCGCTGAAAAACGTGCAGTACGATGACAAAGCCGACCTGGCCATGTCGGAAATTCGTTTACATATGAAGTATCGCGTGCCCGACAAACAACGACTCGAATGGGCACAGCGCATAGCCGAGAAAGTTGGCGATCGATTGCCCAAGACCCAAGATGAAATTTATGCGCTCGAACAGATTTACTTGGCCAAGGCCCAAGAGACCGACGTCGTCGTGCAAGCGCTGCGCGTTGGTCAGATCGCTGTGGCCACGACACCAACGGAAACCTATGCCCTCACCGGCTTGAAGTTGAAAGCCCGTTCACCGCTTAAACAAACCATGGTGATTGAACTTGCCAACGGCGGCGATGGTTATATTCCTCCGCCCGAACAACATCCGCTCGGCGGATACAACACTTGGGCTGCCCGCTCCGCAGGCTTGGAAGTTGAAGCGGAACCAAAAATTGCCGAAGCCGCGCTAAGTCTGCTTGAACAAGTCTGCCGCCAGCCGCGTCGCGATGCAGCGCTACCCAACGGTCCGGAAGTTACCAAAATTGTGGCCAGCCAACCAGCCGCTTATTATCGCATGAATGAAATGGAAGGCCCGCGCGCCATCGATGCGTCGGGATCCAACTTGGATGGACTCTATGAGCCAGGTGTGTTGTTCTATCTCGAAGGACCGTATGCCAATTACTACAGCGATGGCGTGATTCGCAATCGCGCTCCGCAAATGGCTGGCGGTCGCATGCATGCCCGCATTCCTGGTTTGAAGGATCGCTATTCCGTATCGCTGTGGATATGGAACGGCATGCCGCTGGACGGACGCGACGTAGCGGGCTGGATCTTTGGTCGCGGACCAAATCATAGCCCCACGCATGCTGGTGATGCTTTGGGCATCGCCGGCAAAGGCGAACATGCAGGCAAGCTGATGTTCCAATGCGGTAACCAGCCACCTGTGTACGGCAAAACGGCCATCCCACGCTGGACATGGGCTCACGTTGTGTTTGAACGACGCGGCGACATGGTGCAAGTGATGGTGCATGAGATCGTCGATGGCAAGATCGAAACCGGCAAAGAAATCGAAGTCCAACAAGCGATGGATATCCCGACCAGCTTCGATGAGATCTACTTCGGCGGTCGCGGTAATCGAGACGCTAGTTGGGAAGGCAGGCTGGATGAGATCGTGGTGCGCCGGCTGTGAAAGAGCCGGACAAAAAATTTAGGGACAAAGGGTTACTGCGTCTTCGTAGGCGGCGGCTGCGTTGTAGTTTTGCGAGTCGTGAAGGATGGCGCCGAAGGTAATCGTGAGCGATTGATTGGGTGCAATAGTGATAGGATCCGTGGCACCTTGCTTCATGGCTGCTTTGGCAAACGGGTTGGCAACGCACAGGCCGTAATCGCGGTTGTGCCACCAACTGGTGCGCAAGTTCTTGGGCGATGCGAACGAGGTGATGCCAACTTTGCGACCAGCGGCATTGCCCGAATCATCTTTACCTGAGTAATCGCACCAGGCGGCGGGCTGCCCCCAAGTCTTACCGGCCGACTCCAGTCCAGCACTGTTGGTGATGAGCCCACCTTTTTTCTCGGTCAGCGAAGTAGCCATGCGCACTCCGAAGCCCATTTCTTCTTGATCACCTAACTTGAGCGCAGCCTCCTTGGCCGTAAGTGTCGCTTGCCAGATGATCAACGTACCACTTGGCCGCAGCGCCACCAGCATGCGATTGGTAAGCGCACCAATGTTAGTGCCGTCGGCTGAAACCAATTTATTTTCAGTAGCAAACGTAAGCCGATCCTGGTCGAGCTTGGGCTCTTCAACGTAGCGCA
The DNA here is from genome assembly GCA_037367405.1 of Ottelia alismoides. NCBI lineage: Eukaryota > Viridiplantae > Streptophyta > Magnoliopsida > Alismatales > Hydrocharitaceae > Ottelia > Ottelia alismoides. The sequence continues at coordinate 68,410 of JAZKJV010005743.1, forward strand.
CATGTTCGATACGAGCTTTGTTGCGCCAAAAGTCCTGGCCATTGATATCGCCAAAGGCTAACCAGATCCCGGGATGCATGGTCGGATGATCGACGGCATCAACGCCAGCCACTGGCGGATTGGCTCGAGTCAGCAAGATGCCGCTGGGTGAATGAGCTCGTGTGAAGTGTGGCCGGAGTATGTTCGCATCGGTGTGAACATACTCGACCACTTTCGTTTGCCCGTTCTTAATCGCCAGGCCATTGGTCGCTTGCTCGAATTGCAGTTGAGCGCTGGCAGGAAAAGCAATGCCAGTAGCAATGAACAAACAGAGTACGATGATCCTCATGGCATACCTGACTGAAAATGAGATGACAAAAGATTTTTGTCATCTTATCTTCTGTCAGACTCGCGTGCACGTAAGATAGAGCGAAATCAAAACCCTTTAACCCCCAGAGAGAAAAAGCTTTTGTCGAACATTTTTTGTCTGACAAAAGATTCGGTGACTAAAAATGAAGACGATAAAACACCTACTTTTGTGCTTGTTCGTTGCCTTGTATTTCGGATGGTCGGCAAATGGGGCGAGGGCCCAGGGGGGAGGCGATTCGGCTAAAGCTAAAGCTGAAGCTGGCGCTTCAGCACTCCAAAGTAAGACCAACGTGCTGTTTATTTTGTGCGACGACTTGAGGCCCGACGCGTTGGGCTGTTACGGTTCGGCTCATGTGAAACACCACGTATCGATGCTTTGGCTGCCGACGGTGTGCGGTTTGCCAATACGTTTTGTACAACGTCGCTCTGTTCGCCCAGCCGAGCCAGTATCTTGACGGGCTTGTACGCGCATCGGCACGGTGTACGCGATAACTTTACTGAACTGCCGGGAGAGCTACCCCATTGGCCTGGCCGTTTGCAGAAGAGCGGCTACAGCACAGCTTATATCGGCAAATGGCACATGGGCGAAAACAATGATGCGCCGCGACCAGGATTCGATTACTTTGCCACTCATAAAGGGCAGGGCAAGTACTACGACACCGAATGGAACTTGAACGGCGACGGTGCCAAAGTTATCCCTGGTTACTATACGACGGTGGTCACCGATCTGGCTGTCGATTGGCTGAAGAAACAACCCGCCAACAAACCATGGGCGCTATGCGTCGGCCACAAAGCTCCTCACAGTTTCTATACGCCCGAAGAGAAATACAAACAAGCATTCGACAACGTACGCGTACCATATCCGGCGAGTGCGTTTCAACTGGCCGACAAGCCCGACTGGATCAAGCAGCGTTTAACGACGTGGCATGGTATCTATGGCCCACTGTTCGAATGGCGCAAGACTTTTCCCGATGCGCGACCCGAAGCCGTCAAGGACTTTGAGAACATGGTGCATGGATACTGGGGTACCGTGCTCTCGGTCGATGATAGTGTTGGTCGCCTGGTCGATCACTTGAAAGCTACGGGTCAGTATGACAATACGCTGATCCTCTTTATGGGCGACAACGGTTTGCTGGAAGGTGAACATGGCATGGTCGACAAGCGAACGGCGCATGAGCCGAGCATGCGCATTCCTCTGATCGCGCGCGGTGCGGGGCTCAAGCCTGGCCAGGTGATCAAGGAGCAAGTGCTGACGGTCGATATCGCTCCGAGCATCTTGGAAACATGCGCTGCTGGGCCGCTTGAGAATATCCAGGGCAAGTCATGGCGCAAGTTGGCATCGACTGGCGATGCCGATTGGCGGCGCGCCTGGTTTTATGAATACAACTACGAGAAGCAGTTTCCGTATACGCCCAATGTGCGCGCCATTCGCACCGATCGGTATAAGTTCATTCGCTATCCGCATGGCGACGGCTCGCCCGATCGGCATATGGCTGAACTGTATGATCTGGCCAGCGATCCTGGTGAGCTGAAGAACCTGGCCAATGATCCCAAGCTGGCTGGCGTGCGGGCCGATCTGGAAAAGCAGTTAGCCAAGATGCTGCCTGAAAATGATCGCATGCCCATTGATGAGGGCATTCAGGATAAATTGCCCGATCAAAAAATTAGGTGAACACATTTTTGTCATTCATTTTTTGTCAGATAGGAATCTGACAGAAAATTGATGACAGAAAATAGGAAGAGGAAGGATTGTAGCGACTGGCTAAACTTTTTCTCTTGTTCTGCAGCGTGTTAGAGTGTGCCTAGGCGCTGACTGTGACCAATAGTTTCCCAGACTTGTAAGTGTTCTTTCGCTCTGGGGGCAGTGTGGTCATGAACAATAGTGAGCGTCCCAATACCGAACGCAAAGCGCTGCAGATTAACTTGGATCCTCGACGCTATGGGTCTTTTGCAGAGATTGGCGCTGGCCAGGAAGTAGTGCGTTGGTTCTTCCGCGTCGGCGGCGCTGCGGGCACAATTGCCAAGAGCATGTCGGCTTACGACATGTCGGTTAGCGATGCCATCTACGGCAAATGCGAACGCTATGTTTGCCGCCAGCGATTGGAAGATATGCTCGACCACGAGCATGCTTTGAACATCGAGAGACTGAAGGAGAACCGGGGCGACACGACGGCTTTCTTCGTGTTTGCCGATACCGTTTCTGCCCGCAATTTCAAAGGCACAAACGATTGCCATGGCTGGATGGGCGTGCGCTTTCAAGCTCACCCACGCGACCAGGACAGTCAAATCATTCTGCATGTGCGCATGCTCGACACCGACAATGCGGCTCAGCAAGAAGCGCTCGGCATCGTTGGTGTCAACCTGCTGTATGGTGCGTTCTTCTTGAACCATGAACCCGAACAGTTGATCGAATCGCTGCTGGATAACCTGAGCACTCGCCGTATCGAGATCGACATGATCGAGTTCTCCGGCATCGCTTTCCGCCATGTTGATAATCGCGTGATGAGCCTGCGACTGGTTCAACTGGGCCTTAGCAACGCAGCCATGTTCTCAGCCAAAGGCGAAGTGCTGCAGCCCTCGGAAGTGCTGTACAAAAAATCTATTCTGGTCGAGCGCGGCAGCTTCCGACCAATCACCAACGTCAACGTTGATATGCTCAGCGCGGCTTATGAGAAGTTCTGCAGTGAGCCCGACGTCTCGGCGGACCAGGTTGTGTCGCTGGCTGAAATCACGATGCATAACCTGCAAATGGCTGGCGATATCGACCTGCGAGACTTTATGGCTCGCGTCGATTTGTTGGCCGCCAGTGGCATGACGGTGCTGATCTCGGATTACTTCGAGTACTATCGCCTGGCCGCTTACCTGGCTAGGTATACCAAGAAGAAGATCGGCATCACCATGGGTGCCAGCAGCTTGTGCGATCTGTTCGATCACAAGTACTACACGCAGTTGGATGGTGGTATTCTGGAGTCGTTTGGTCGGTTGTTCAAGAACGACTTGAAGCTGTATGTGTATCCGTTGATGGATCGCGCCACTGGGCACTTGACCACGGTTGAAAATTTGAACGTAGCGCCGGAACTGGTCAAGCTCTACCAGTACCTGGTCGAGAAGGGTTGCATCGAACAGTTGCACAACTACAACCCGAGTTGCTTGGGCACGTTCTCTCGCGAAGTGTTGGCCATGATCGAAGCAGGTGATAATCGCTGGGTCGAGCATGTGCCGCCTGAAGTCGCCGAAACCATACAACGCCGTGGCTTCTTCGGTTACAAGCGTCCGAAGCCTGTGGTGGCTCCGAGCATCGAGAGCTACAACGTCTATCCCACGGCCCAGGTTTGATCTGACGAAAAATTGTCGGACAAAAAATGAAAACCGAAAAATGTTATAATCCTGCTCAGGCACGCAGGAGAATAGCATGGAGTTCATTTGGAATGATGGTGGTCGGTCGGCTTGTGGGTTCGTGGGGCTGACTGGCGATTGTGTGGCGCGGGCGATTGCGATTGGCACAGGCGCAGTGTATCGCGATGTGTACAACGCGCTGGGTGAGATTGCGCTGAAGACACCGCGCAAGGGTTTACCGGTGGCAATTGCTGCTGAGTATCTGCAAGCGCGCGGCTGGCAGAGCCACTCTGGAAACCTGAAACCGTTCGCGGACACATGGCTTCCCAAGGGCCTGGTCGTAGCGCATGTTTGCCATAGCGACTACAAGAAGAACCATCTCTGCACTATCGTTGACCATGTTGTTCACGATACGTGGAATGCGAGCGAAGATGATGAATACATTATCTACACCTATTGGACTCCGCCAGCCAATGCAGATCAGCCAGGTTTGATTGCCCCAACGTCGCGGCCGCAGTCCAAGGGCCAAGAGCTAAATCAACGCGAGTTCGAGAAGATCCTCAAGCGTCTGCGAGCGCTCGACAATACGGCCAGCAACTCGGCGAGCACCGAAGGTGAGAAGCACAACGCTCTGCGGATGATGCAGGACTTGATGCTGCGACACAATTTGACTCGCGATGATATTGTCGATGATGACAATGTCGATGCCGTGCAGTTCACGCGGCGAGCCTGCCCGCTGAACTCGAGCCGGGCTTGTACGTGGGAAATCATGCTGGCGGGCTATATTACTCGGCATATCTTCCCGATGGTTCAGTACTACACGTCGCGCAACGGGCATCGCACCTTTGTGTGGTTCTATGGTCCGTTGATGGATGTGGACAACTGCTTGTCGTTGTTTCGCGAGTTGCTGCTCACGATCGCTACTTCGGCTACGTTGCAATACGGTGGCTATTCACGCGGTAGCGGTGCATCGTATTGCGAAGGCTATGTGTCCGGGCTGCCAATCCCTGGCATGGCCAGCGATGAATCAAGCGGCGCTCACCCAACACAAGAACCGACGAGCGCAAGTGGTTTGATTCAGGCTCGAACCATAACATTGCGAGAAGTGGCGCAGGATTGGCTCGATCTGGAATGCAATATCAGGCTAGTGCGAGTGGCGCGGGGCGGGCGCGGACGTAACGATCCGGCGGCTACCAGCCGCGGGCGTACGCACGGGGCGAGTCATGAACTGAACGTCCCTGGCGCGCGGCGGCGGCTGAATTGATCGGACAGAAAATTGGATGACAAGAACTTAGTTAAGGAAATAAGGAGCGATCGATGCGTTTTCTGTGGGCGATGATTTTGGTGGTGTGCTCGGTGTCTGTGGCCAAGGCTGAGATTCAGACAAAATCGGTCGATTACAGCGATGGCGACGTCAAGCTGGAAGGATTCATCGCGTTTGACCCAGCCAAAGCGACTAAGCCTTCGCCAGCGGTACTGGTGATCCATCAATGGATGGGCATCACCGAATATGAGAAGGCGCGTTGCAAGCAACTGGCCGAGATGGGTTACGTTGCCTTCGCTGCCGACATCTATGGCAAAGGTATCCGTCCAACTTCGCAAGAAGAAGCAATCAAGCAATCGAGCATCTACAAGAAGGATCGAGCGCTATACCGCAAGCGATTAAATCTCGGCTTGGAACAACTCAAATCAACTCCTGGTGTAGCGTCAAGCAAGATTGCTGCGATCGGCTATTGCTTCGGTGGTACAGGTGTATTGGAACTGGCGCGCAGTGGTGCTGACATCGCCAGCGTAGTCAGCTTTCATGGCGGCTTGGATGCTCCCACACCGGCTGATGCCAAGAACATCAAAGCCAAAGTGCTCGTCTGCCATGGTAACGATGATCCGTTTGTGCCTGTAGCCGATATCGATGCCATGAAGAAGTCGTTTAACGATGCCAAGGTCGATTGGCAAATGATCTATTATTCGGGCGCCGTGCATTCGTTTACGCAGAAGATGGCCGGCAACGATAACTCCAAGGGCGCTGCGTACAACGAGAAAGCCGATCTGCGATCTTGGGCTGCGATGAAGAGCTTCTTTGATGAAACGATCGGGAAGTAATTCGGTCGAAGTGAGCACTTAACCAGACAGAAAATTATGTGACTAAAAATCTATATCTTCTCACCGCTAGCAACTCACCACGGACCTCGGGCGGTAGATTCATGACCGTCAGGCTAGAAGCTCACCGTCGGCCCTGTGCCGGCGGGAGCATGATTGACAGCTACAAACAGATCGCCTTAGGCCCGCTTCTGCGTCTTCAGTCTTTGCGGCGAGTTTGAAGTTTTCAAATGCAAAGCTATTCATTCGAGCCGCATATCGGAGAACTTTAATCGAAGGCCTTCGACCAAACGCCAATGAAGAGAGCGGCTCGATTAAGCTCATCGCATTGGAGAATGACTGACTCGCCGCCAAAACCGAAGAGGCAGAGAGGCATGAGTCGATCCGTTTGTAGCTGTCAATCACGCTCCCGCCGGCACAGGGCCGACGGTGAGCTTATTTCCACGCGATTCAAGCGGTGCCTGATGGAGAATGAAGCGGTGGGAAGATAAAAAATCTTCTGTCACAAAATTTTCTGTCCGGTCAGGCTCTACGCTTCGAGAACCGCGGCTAGCGCCGTGCGGCTTAGGTAGATACGCTAGAGCGAAAGTTTTCCTAGCGCATGGATCAATTCTGTGGCAGCGCCGCTGTCTATGGCGGCGCTGGCTTTGGTGGCGCATTGTTTCAGGTCGGGGTCGATGCCGGCTAGCCATAGGCCGGTGGCGGCGTTGATGACGACTACGTCGCGACAGGGGCCGGGGCGACCGCTGAGCGCCTCGCGGATACAAGCGGCACTGGATGCGGGACTATCTGCGAAAAGTCCTTGGCGACTCTGCGAGGCGATGCCGAAATCTTCGGGCTGCAAACGTCGCGACTCAATCGATCGAGACGTAACTTCGAAACCTTGAGTTGGAGTCTCCAGGCTGACTTCATCGACTCCGTCATCGCCGCGCACGACCAGCGCTCGCTCAGTGCCGAGTTGCTGAAGTGCTGCGGCCATTTTCTCTTGCAGACCTGGCGAGCCAACACCGAGCACTTGATAGTTGGCCATGGCTGGATTGCACAGGGGTCCCAAGCGATTGAAGATAGTTGGACCTTTGATACGCTTGCGAACTTCGGAGACATGTTTCATAGCTGGATGAAACATCGGCGCGAAGCAGAAGCATAACTTCAGCTCATTCAGCGATCGCTCGACGGAGTCTCGCGATGCATCCAAACGAATACCCAGTTCAGAGAGCACGTCGGCCGAACCTGTGCTGCTGGTGATCTTGCGATTGCCATGTTTGGCCACGGGCACACCAGCGGCCGCGATCACGATGGCTGCGGCCGTGCTGATGTTGAACGTTTGCGAACCATCGCCACCTGTGCCACAAGTGTCCAGAATAATTGGATAGTTCGATTCGATGCGCAGCATGGCTCGGCGCATCGCGCTGGCGGCGCCGACCAGGTCATCGGCCGTTTCACCGCGACTCTGCAAAGCCAACAAGAACTGTTCCATCTCCGCTTCTGATGCAGCACCTGAGAGCATGCTGCCGATGACTTGTTCCATCAAGTCGCGTGGAATGTCGTGGAACTCGAGAGCCTGGGATATCGGTGTTTTCATGATGGATGCTAGAATATCGCAACCTACTTAGCAATTTAAGCCGCTAAATTTTTTGTCAGCCAATTTTCTGTCAGATCTGACAAAAGATTGAAGGACAAAAATCAGAGAGAAGCAAACATGGCGCGGAAGATCATCATCGATTGCGATCCAGGCATCGACGACGCAGTGGCTTTGGCACTGGCTCTGTTCGATCCGCGATTGGAGGTTCTCGCAGTAACCGCGTGTGCCGGTACAGTCGATGCCGAACGCAGCACGCAGAATCTCATGTCGATTATCGAACGCCTGGATCCACCGCGCATGCCACGCGTGGGCGCGGCGTTAGACCCGGATGAAGGAGCAGCTGTAGCTAATGCTACACTTTTGCATGGCGAAGATGGCCTGGGCAATGCTCGATGGGCGCCGACCTCGCGGCAGCACGTTATGCCGGCCGACAAGCTGATTGCAGAATACTTGCGTGCGCATCCTGGCGAGATCACGCTCGTCACCATGGGTCCGCTCAGCGGCATCGCCAAGCTGGCCGCGCGCGACCCAGCCGCATTGGCTTTGGTCGATCGCATGATCATCGCTGGCGGATCGACCACGGCCAGTGGCAATGTGACAGCCGTGGCTGAGTTCAACATGCACTTTGATCCGCTCGCAGCTCAAACTGTTTTGCATTCACCGATCACCAAGTCGCTGGTACCGCTAGAGGTCAGTGAGGAACTAACGTTCGGTTGGGAATTAATGGAGCAGTTGCCTCCCAAATACTCCAAGGCGGGCGCGGTGATCCATGCTATTCTGCCGCATTTGTTTCGTACTTCGCGCCAATACCTGGCTCAAGAGACGATTTCGCTGCAAGCCGTATTGCCGCTGCTGATGCTGCTTGAATCGATGTTATTCGAAACCGAAGAGATGGTGGCCGACGTGGAAACCACCGGCGATTTAACGCGCGGCATGTTGGTCTTCGATCGCCGAGCCGCTCGGCCCGCGCGAGCCACGATGGAAGTGGCTACGAGCATCGATGTTGATGCCGCCAAAGATGCGTTCTTGAATATGCTCAAGTTTTGCGGGCAGATCTGACAAAAAAATTAGGGGAAAGAAAATTTTCTGTCCCCCAATGTTTTGTCGGTAGGTCAGCCTTGCCAAGGCTGACCTCTCGAAGTGTAAAGGTTGCAGACCGGAGACCCGTCGGCCAATGTCAACGTAACGGCCAATTGTCCGCTACGTTTACTTTGGACGAGCTTTACCGAAGGAGACTTGATCGCTTCGGCTGGTCAGTCCCGGCGGGACAGACCTACTCACCGGTTGGTGGAGCGATCAGTGGACCTTCTGCACCGAGGCCACCCTTGAGCTCTTGGGTTGGCTTCTGTTGGGCTTCGCGATTGGCTTCTTTCTGCTCAGCGCGGGCTGCAGCATCTTCTTGCTCTTCGCTCCACTCAACACGCTTGCGAGACAAGCCGATCTTGCGTTCATCGATATCGACTCGCAAGACTTTGACTTCGATCTCGTCGCCGACCTTGACCACGTCTTCGGGATTCTCGACCTTGTGGTCAGCCAATTCCGAGATGTGCAGCAAGCCTTCCAGGCCATCTTCCAGTCCGACGAATACGCCGAAGTTGGTGATCTTGGTGACCTTGCCTTTGACCAACTGGTTAGGCTGGTACTTGTCGGGAATCGAGCTGACCCATGGATCTTGATCGAGTTGCTTGAGACCCAAAGCGATACGGCGACGGCCTTGATCGACCGATAGCACGCGGCACTTGATCTCTTGTCCCTTCTCGACCATTTCCGATGGATGGCTGACTTTGCGAGTCCATGACATGTCGCTGACGTGCAACAGGCCATCGATACCCTGTTCCAGTTCGACGAACGCACCGTAGTTGGTCAGGTTGCGAACCTTGCCAGTGACCACTGTGCCTTCGCTGTACTTGTCGGTAACAGTATCCCAAGGATTGGTCATCGTTTGCTTGATGCCCAGCGACAGTTGCTGACCAGCAGCATCGACACCGAGGATCTTCACATCGATTTCGTCGCCGATGTTGACCATCTCGTTTGGATGATTGATACGGCGAGTCCAGGACATTTCGCTGATGTGGACCAGGCCTTCGATGCCCGGTTCCAGTTTGACGAACGCACCGTAGCTCATCACGTTGACAACTTCGCCCTTGACGGTCGAGCCAACAGGATACTTCTCGACGATGTTTTCCCAAGGATTCTTTTGCTTTTGCTTGAGACCCAAAGCGATCTTTTGCTTCTCGCGATCGATCTGCAGAACCTTGACTTCGATCTCCTGATCGATGGCAACCATTTCCGATGGATGGCCGATGCGTTCCCAGCTCATATCGGTGATGTGGAGCAGACCATCGATACCGCCCAGGTCGACGAACGCACCGAAGTCGGCGATGTTCTTGACGATACCTTTGCGGAGTTGACCGACTTCCAGTTCTGACAGCAGATGTTCGCGATCTTCTTCGCGTTGCTTTTCGATCAGCGAGCGACGGCTGACGACGATGTTGCGTCGCGATTCGTCGATCTTGAGCACTTCGCACTGAACGACGCGACCGATGAAGTCTGCGATGTCGTTCGGACGACGAATGTCGACTTGGCTAGCTGGCAAGAAGACCGGCACGCCGATATCGACCAGCAAACCGCCTTTGATCTTACGAGTGACAGTACCAGTGACAACTTGACCTTCTTCGATCGCGCGAATCGTTTCTTCCCACTGAATGATCTTCTCAGCTTTGCGCTTGCTGAGGCTGATCATGCCATGGATATCATCAGCCGGTCCGAGTTCGTCTTCCATCTCTTCAACGAGCACCTTGACGATGCCGCCGACGACGGGCTGTTCATCGGTTTCCGACCATTCGCCGCGATCGATAGCTCCTTCGCTCTTGAAGCCGACATCGACAACCACGAAGTCTTCGGTTACTTCGACGATCTTGCCGTCGACGATTTGGTTGATGCCGAAGTCTTGGGCTTCGCCCAAGTCGGGATCCAACCAGGTAGTGATCATTTCTTCAGGCAGCAGTTCAGCGATTTGCTGATAGATGGAGTCATCTTCGAGAGAGCGAATGAGATTACGATTGACCATTGAGAACCAGTCCAATTCACCTACGATTCCATCCATAAACGCGGCATCGCAGGAGAGGCAGCCGGCGCTGGCAGACGCATCAAGAAACGTCGCCACAGAAGGAGGGAAGAGGTTGGGTTAGGGTGTGAGCGCGAGGTCGCCTTGAATGCACGTGCATCCAAAATTCTATGCGAACGTTCGCTGGGAACTCCGAAACATAACAATCCCTACTATTTTCGGCAACCGCAGATTCGGAAATTGCCTATTTTTGTCCTTCAATAGGCTGTCAGATTACCGGACAGAAGATGAAAGACAAAAAATAAATGCCCATTTTACGCAGGCGTCACGTTGCTCACCGCAGACGAAAAATTTCTGATTTGCTTGAAAATGCATGTAGGCACAGCTTGCCGCAGGCGCTGGACGAGTGAAGGTGATTCTGCCAAAAACGCTGGCGCGCCGTGTCGCACTTGCGCCATTCTGAAACCGTTTGTCACAGCGATTCCTGCTTTAAAAGCATGTGACCTTTACGATTGAGTCAGTTGGTTAAAAGGTAACTGACACTGAACAAGCTAGCAGGCCCATGGCGCCGCGATGGCGATTTTAAGGGGCGAAGCTGCGGCGCTGATCACTCGATGCACGCTTTGTGCATCAAGACTGACAAGCTAGGGCGGTCAATGGATGACGCGGTCTGGCCGAGCTGTGGATTACGGAACCCGAGTCAGATCGACTCGACAATCATGGAGGAGTTCATTCATGAGACTTTCTTGGAAGCGTTTGCTGCTAGGCTGCCTGGTAGCAGGTGCAGGTCTGCAATGCGGAACAGCGCAAGCCGCGGGCAAACTGCCGGGCTTTCCTATCTCGCAGCAAGTTGTAGGTGCCGAGCATAAGGCACCAGTGGTTAGCCAAAACGAAGCCATGCTGGCCCCATGCGCATGTCAATCATGTGATAACGGCAGCTGCTCGAGCTGCGATGCGGCACCGAGCTGTGCTTGCGGCGATAACGCTTGTGACAGCGGCTGTGGCCTTGGTCTGGGCCATGGTCTTGGTCTCGGACTGGGTGGTTGCAACGGCGGCTGTGATGGCGGCTGCGACAGCGCTGGTGGCTGCGGCTGCGATGATGGCCTATTGGGCTTGGGCATCGTCAAGAAAACCGACCTCTGCTACGACGACTTCATCAGCCCGATGACCAACCCAACCTACTTCGAAGATCCTCGCAACTTGAGTGAACTTCGATTCATCTATGCCCATCACAATGTGCCAGTGGCAGCCGGTGGTGGCGATGTAAACTTGTTCGCCATGCAGTTCCGCGCTCGCCTGACGAACAAGCTCAGCTTGATCGCCACCAAAGACGGCTACATGACCACCAGCAACCCGCTGTTGGACGATGGCTGGATGGGTGTGAACGCGGGTTTGAAATACAACCTGTATGCCGACCCAGTGGCTGGCGTGCTGTATAGCACTGGCTTTACCTATGAGATTCCGATGGGATCCAGGGGTAACTTCCAGAACTACGGCAATGGCCAGTTCCACTTGTTCACGACTCATGGTCGTCGCGTCGGCTGCAACATGCATTTCTTGACGTCTGTCGGCACGCGTTTGCCAGCCGATGACAATCTGCAGAATCGCATGATTTACTGGTCCAATCACCTCGACTATCGCGTGACCAAGAAGCTGTACGCGTTCACCGAATTGAACTGGTACAACTGGGCCAGCAGTGGCAATGGACCGCTCAATGGCGTTGAAGGCGGCGACCTGTTCAGCTTGGGTTCGTCCAACGTTACCGGCAACGATATCGTTACCCAAGGCGTAGGCTTCAAGTACAAGCGAAAAGCCAATCGCGAACTAGGTTTCGTGTATGAGTTTCCGCTCACCGAACGCCGCGATGTGTTGCAAGATCGCGTCACGGTTGATTACATCCTGCGTTACTAACAACCACGCAAGTGTCAATGCGAAGCACGGAGCACGTTTGTTGCTCCGTGCTTTTTTTCTGACAAAAAATGAGGGACAGAAAATATTATTGATGGACGGAGGGGAGGAACTCGGGAGTGATGTGTTGCTTGAGAATGCCGGCCTTGTAGCCTCGGGTCAAGAGTTCCGCGACGGCAGCTCGGCCGCGATCGCCGAAATCTAATGTCCAATCGTTTACATACATGCCCACGAACTCGTCGGCTTTGTCGCGCTCCAAGCCTCGGCCATAACCCAGTGCGTAATCCAGTGCCGCGCCGCGATGTTCGAGACCAAACTTGATGCTCTGATAGAGCAACTGGTTGATATCCTTCATCACTGGCAAACCCAGATCTTTGCGTACGCCGTTGGCTCCCAGCGGCAGCGGATAACCGGTCTCGCGCTTCCACCATTTGCCCATGTCTTCGATTAAGTGCAGGCCTTGCTCGTGATAGGTCAATTGACCTTCGTGAATAACCAAGCCGGCATCGATAGGTTGACCGTTGTAGCTGCCCGCTTCGACGATATCCAACATCTCATTAAAGGGCACGACCACATGTTTGCATGGTCCGCCCAGCCACAACTGCAGCGACAAGAATGCAGTGGTTAATGTTCCGGGTACGGCGATGGTGGCCGTCTGCAAGAACTCGCGCGTCAGCGCTTTCTTGGCTACGACCATTGGCCCGTAGTCGTCACCGAAGCTTGCCCCGCACGAGCAGAGCATATACTTATCAGCCAGGTAAGCATAAGCATGCAGGCTGAGGGCCGTCAGTTCCAACTCGCCCGAGAAAGCTCGACGGTTGAGCGTCTCGATGTCCACCAGTTCATGCGTAAAATGATACTTGCCCGTATCCAGGCAATCGCGGCTCAGCGCGTAGAACATGAATGCATCGTCCGCATCCGGGCTATGCCCAACGCGAACCGGAATAGTGGCAGCAGTCGTGGTCATGATCATTACCTGCATGATTGGCTAAAATTTTTTGTCCGTCATTTTGTGTCAGATCTGACAGAAAATTGGAGGACCAAAAATCATTGTTCCCATAGTTAACCGTACGACTAACAGATTAACAACCAGCACTCGGAGATGACTTGCACATGGCAGCCAAGAAAATACTGTTTTTAGTGGGTGATTTTGTAGAAGACTATGAAATCATGGTGCCTTTTCAGATGCTGGTGATGGTTGGCCATACCTGTCATGCGGTTTGTCCGGACAAAAAGGCGGGCGACTCGGTGGCGACAGCCATCCATGATTTCGAAGGCTATCAGACTTACAGCGAAAAACCGGGGCACCGTTTTCAACTGAACGCGGACTTCAGTGCGATCGACCCGTCGGGGTACGATGCGCTGGTTATTCCGGGCGGTCGAGCGCCAGAGTACCTCCGTTTGAACGCCAAAGTGCTGGATATCGTCAGGCACTTTCACACTGCAAACAAACCGATCGCAGCCATTTGCCATGGCCCGCAGATCTTAGCTGCGGCCGGTGTGCTTTCCGCCAAACAATGCAGCGCATATCCCGCAGTTGCACCCGAGGTTGTTTTGTCTGGTGGAAAATACATCGAGCCCAGCAGCGGCTTTGATTCCGCTCACACCGATGGCATGCTGGTCACCGCCCCGGCCTGGCCCGCCCACCCCCGCCTGGATCCGCCAATTCCTGAAGGTTCTCGGCAGCAAGATCGAAGCGTGACTGGTAGGTCAATCCCGCCGGGATTGACCTCGAAGTGACTTGCTGTCCGTTACGAACATCTCCTCAAACGCGAACGGCTACGGCATACCATTAGAGAAAACGCAACCGATCTCAACAAACTCCTTCGGCAGGTCAGCCTTGGCAAGGCTGACCTACGGAAGCGTGATTGGTAGGTCAATCCCGCCGGGATTGACCTCGAAGTGACTTGCTGTCCGTTACGAACATCTCCTCAAACGCGAACAGCTACGGCATACCATTAGAGAAAACGCAACCGATCTCAACAAACTCCTTCGGCAGGTCAGCCTTGGCAAGGCTGACCTACCAACATCTCCTCAAACGCGAACAGCTACGGCATACCATTAGAGAAAATGCACCCGATCTCAACAAACTCCTTCGGCAGGTCAGCCTTGGCAAGGCTGACCTACCAACATCTCCTCAAACGCGAACGGCTATGGCATACCATTAGAGAAAATGCAACCGATCTCAACAAACTCCTTCGGCAGGTCAGCCTTGGCAAGGCTGACCTACGGTCTGACAAAAAATGATTGACGAAAAAGGTGTGCCTTGGCAAGCCGGGAGTGTGGGGAGATAATGGGCCGCGATTTCGTTTCCTATCACTTCTAGCGAAGACAAGCTTGTTATGGCCAAGAAAACCATTGCTGATATCGATCCCAAGGGCAAAGTAGTGCTGATGCGCGTGGACTTCAATGTTCCGCAAGACGACAACGGAGCCATCACTGATGATCGACGCATCCGCATGGCTTTGCCCTCGATCAAATCGGTGATCGATCGCGGTGGCAAGCTGGTCCTGATGAGCCACTTGGGACGACCAAAAGGCAAAGGGCCAGAACCTAAGTACACGTTGCGTCCAGCCGCCGAACGACTGGCCGAACTCTTAGGCAAACCGGTAACATTCGCGACTGATACCGTCGGTCCCGATGCCCACGCCAAGGTGGCTGCACTGCAAGCCGGCGGCGTGGTTGTGTTGGAAAACGTTCGCTTTAACGCTGGCGAGCAAGAGCCGGAAGCAACTTACGCAGGCGCGTTGGCAGCGATGGCCGACATCTACTGCAACGATGCCTTCGGCACTTGCCATCGCAGCGATGCATCGATGGTCGCCGTACCGAAAGCCATGGGCAGCAAGCCCAAGGTTTCAGGCTTCCTGGTCGCCAAAGAGATTCAATATCTCAGCGAAACCATTCAAAACCCCAAACGCCCATTCGTGGCAATTCTTGGCGGTGCGAAGGTCAGCGACAAAATCAACGTCATCAATAACCTGCTCGGCATCTGCGACAAAGTTTTGAATTGGCGGCGCGATGGCTTACACCTTTTCGCTGGCCAAAGGCGGCAAAGTAGGCGGCAGCCGAGTTGAACCGGATAAAGTTGAACTGGCTAAAGAGCTGATGGCCAAGGGCGGCGATAAGCTGGTCTTGCCCGTCGATACCCATTGCGGAGATGCGTTCTCCTCCGATTGCAACAAGCAAGTTGTCAAAGCGGGCGAGATTCCCGACGGCTGGGAAGGCTACGATATCGGACCGGTTACAGCCAAACAATACGCAGAGCTACTCAAGAGCGCAGCCACGGTTGTATGGAACGGCCCGATGGGCGTATTCGAAAAGCCACCGTTTGACGCAGGCACAAAAGCAGTGGCCGAAGCCATCGCACAGAGCGATGCGACAAGTATCATAGGTGGCGGCGACAGCGCGGCGGCCATCGAACAGCTCGGCTTTGCCGATCAAGTCACCCACGTCAGCACCGGCGGCGGCGCCAGCCTCTCGATGCTAGAAGGCGAAAAGTTCGAAGCCGTCGAACTGCTGGATAATGCGTAAGAAGATCTCCGTCGGGCTTGCCCCGGCGGGATCACGACTGGCAGCTACTGTAAGGTAACTGCAAGGTAAAGAGCCTCCGATATAGCTGAAGAGAGCGGCTCGATTAGATTATTAAGCATTGGACGATACACCCCTCGCCGCAAAACCTTGGAATTGCGAACGAGGTTGACCTGCAAGGTAGCTGCCAGTCACGCTCCCGCCGGGACAAGCCCGACGGTGAGCAACAGTTAATGTACTGAACCGATTTTCTTTAGAGCACCAACTTACATGACCCAATCGACTGACGATCTGCACGCGCGCAAACAAGCGATTCGCGAAGCTGCACACGCCAACCGCAAAGCACAAGCAGACAAAGACGGCGTGAGCGTGCGCATCGTAGACAAGTTCATGGCTTTGCCAGAGTATGCGGCAGCGAAGACCGTAATGTTCTATGTCGATGTGCGCGATGAAGTACGCACACGCCAGGCGTTACCGACTGCGATCCAAGCTGATAAGCGCATCGTGATTCCGTTTTGCGTCGATGGCGAGTTGGAACTGTTCCATCTCGAATCGATGGATGAACTGAGCATCGGCATGTACAAGATTCTGGAACCGCGAGCGGAACTGCGCGATGTGGCAGCCAAGCGATTGCGACCACAAGATCTCGACTTGATCATGGTGCCCGGCGTCGCCTTCGATCGAAACGGTGGTCGCACGGGACATGGCAAAGGCTACTACGACAAACTGCTGCAACACGCTCGGCCTGACTGCCCGCTGGTTGCCTTGGCCTTTGAATGCCAAATGTTCCCGGAGATACCGGTACAACATCACGATATCTACATGGATAAAGTGGTTACGGAAGACGACATCTACGTCGGTCGCGGCCGCAAGTAACGTTTTTTGTCCACAATTTTTGTCAGAGCAGATACCATGCGAATAATTGCTTTGGTTCTATCGTGCATGCTCTTGGTTTCAACAACCCGTGCGGCCGAGCCGCAATCGGCCGATATAGTCATCTACGGCGGAACCAGCGGCGGCGTTACAGCTGCCATTCAAGCCGCGCGCATGGGCAAGACGGCGATCTTGATCGAGCCTACGCAATTCTTAGGCGGCTTGACCACAGGCGGACTCGGTGCGACCGATATCGGTAACAAGCGCGCCATCGGGCGGCCTGTCGCTCGAGTTCTATGGTCGCGTCTACAAGTACTATCAAGATCCTAAGCGTTGGCAGCGCGAGACGCGCGAGAAGTATCTCTCCCGATAAACGTTACGGTGGCGTCGACAGTTCGCAAACGATGTGGACATTTGAACCACATGCTGCCACCGAGATCTACGACGAGATGCTGGCCGAAGTCAAAGACAAGGTCACGGTCGTCAAAGGTCAGCGACTGGACTTGAAGAAAGGCGTCGTCAAACAAGGCACCGACATTACCAAGCTGGTGATGGAAAGCGGTAAAGAGTACACTGCGAAAGTGTTCATCGACTCTTCGTACGAAGGCGATTTGATGAAGCTGGCCGGTGTGAGCTATCACGTTGGCCGCGAAGCCAACTCGGTCTACAACGAAACGCTCAACGGTGTTCAAGTCGGCCGCAGCATTCATCATCAATTCACCAAGAACGTCGACCCGTACGTAAAGCCCGGCGACAAGTCGAGCGGTGTGCTGCCCGGCATCAACGTCAACGGCCCTGGTGAAGAGTTCAGTGGCGACAGCAAAGTTCAAGCCTATAACTTTCGCATGTGCACCACCGATGTGCCCGAGAATCGTCGCCCTTGGCCCAAGCCCGCCAACTACGATCCACAATGGTTTGAACTATTGCTGCGCAATTGCGAAGCTGGCGATGAACGCATTCCATGGAACCCGATTTGGATGCCTAATCGCAAGACCGATACCAACAACAACTTTGCGATCTCGACCGACTTCATCGGCATGAACTGGGATTACCCGGAAGCCGACTACGCGACGCGCGAGCGTATTTGGAAGGCACACGAAGATTGGCAAAAGGGGCTCATGTGTGACCTTGGCCAATCATGAACGTGTCCCACAGAAGATTCGCGAAGTCTTCAGAAGATTGCGCTGGCCAAAGACGAGTTCGTCGATAACGACAACTGGCCGCGACAACTTTACATTCGCGAAGCCCGCCGAATGATCAGCGACTATGTCATGTCGGAAAAGAACTGCAAGCGCCAAGTTGTGATCGAAGATAGCGTGGGCATGGGCGCTTACAACATGGACTCGCATAACATCCAGCGTTACATCAACGCCGAAGGTTTTGTGCGCAACGAAGGCGATGTGCAAATCGGCACGCGTCCTTACCCGGTCAGCTACCGCAGCATCCCGCCCAAGGCCGATGAGTGCACGAACTTGCTCGTCCCAGTGTGCCTGAGCGCCAGCCATATCGCTTATGGCAGCATCCGCATGGAGCCGGTGTTCATGGTCATGGGTCAAAGCGCAGCCACCGCTGCGGCGCTAGCCATCGATGCCAAGACCAGCGTACAGAAGATTGACTATGCGAAGCTGAAAGAGAAGCTGCTGGCCGACAAACAAGTGCTCGACTTCGAATCGCCAGCCATCGTCGATCGTCCCACGGTTTCCCAAGCAGGATCTGGGTGGCATCGTTGTCGACGACACCGAAGCCGAGCTCACGGGCTTTGGTAGCGAAGGCTCCACTACGCCAGGCTATGTCGGTCAAGGTTATCGTCATGATGGCGATGCCGGCAAAGGATCGCAGAAGGCTCGCTTTGTGCCCGAGATCAAAGAGGCCGGCAAGTATCAAGTCAGCATCGCTTACGGCGCTCACGCCAATCGCGCCACCAACGTGCCTGTCATCGTGCATCACGCCGATGGCGAAACCAAAGTAGTAATCAATCAGCGCAAGCCTGCAGGCGATAAAGGCTTGTTCTCACTCGGCGAGTTTCGATTCGAACCTGGTAAGAAAGGTTGGGTTGAGATCCGCAACGATGGCACCGATGGCCACGTGATCATCGATGCCGTGCGGTGGTTCAAATAATTTTATGTCGTTCCATTTTTTGTCAGAGTTGCTCTGACTAAAAATTAGGGACAAAAGATTGTTACGGCTTTTCGCTCATGTCGCAGGTGCATACCAGATGTGAGCAGCCGGGGCAGCCGGTGCCGTATTTCTTTTGTACGGCTGCGGCGAGATCTACGCCAGCCACGTTGGCAATCGTCGTTAGCCAGGCGATCACATCGGCGAACTCAAGCGATTGCTCTTCGAGCGATCCGCTGCGCAGCGCCGTAGCCAGCTCGCCAACTTCTTCCATCAACCACATGAACGTGCCATCGATACCACGTTCAACATCCTTATCGAAATACATTTGCTTGATGAGGTTTTGGAAATCGCGAAGCGAAACGTCGTTTGCGGCCATAGGCAGTGTAGTCTGACAAAAAAATTAAGTGACAAAAAGAAAACACAACTAGCGTTGATAGATTGGCAAGAGGCCGTGGTCTAGTTGTAGCATGATCAGGTTGCAGGAGGAGATGTATACGTCGGCGATTTGGCCTTTCCAGGAGCCGTCGCTTTGTTGCTCGGAGACGATGCGTTCGTACAACCGATCGCGGAATGGCAACCACTCTTCATCGCCTTGACGGTATACGACCTGGCTGTAATAGAGATAGGT
Source organism: Ottelia alismoides (assembly GCA_037367405.1). Classification (NCBI taxonomy): domain Eukaryota; kingdom Viridiplantae; phylum Streptophyta; class Magnoliopsida; order Alismatales; family Hydrocharitaceae; genus Ottelia; species Ottelia alismoides. Next base: position 87,895 of record JAZKJV010005743.1, read on the forward strand.
ATAGTGCCAGTGACCAAACGCTGCGCCTTCATCTTCCAAGCCATGAAGAGTCTCGCGCGTATACTTGAGCATCTGTGGCACGTGCTTGCTGTCGTAATCGCCTGCGTTAAACAGGGCGGCCAAAGCGGCGGCTGTGATGGCGGGCCGCGATGTGCCCATCTGCTTACTCGAGTAACTGATGCCGCCGTCTTCGTTCTTGCAAATCGTAGATGTACTTGATGGCATGATCGATGATCTCAGCCGGCACAGAGATGCCGGCGTTGCGACAACCTCGCAAACCTTGCACCTGCGTAATGGTCGTCGAACCTTCATCGTACCCCGCGCCATCTTTCGAGCTCATGTAACCCCAGCCACCCGAAGGCGTTTGAGCCTTGGCGCAAAAATCGACCGCGCGATTCAACACATCCAATAGCTCGGTGCGACGATCTTCGTAGCCTTCTTCGCCCAACACCTGGCTCAAGAAGAGCATCGAGAAACCATGACCATAGGTATAGCGAATATCGGCTGTCGGTTCGCCGATCAAACCATTGGTGCGACTCTTGCTAATCAAAAAAGTCAGCGCAGCGTGCGATCTGCTTGGCATAAGGACCTTGAGTCGTCGTTGACCCAGAAGCGATCAACGCCGTGCCGGCCAGGGCCGCGAGTGCGACAGGGTAGGGCGGTGTATTCCACTGACCGCGCGACGATTGTGTGCGGGCCAGGTAGTCCAAACCTTTGCGAATCGATTCTTGCCAACGCTGCGGCACGCGCTGGACGGTCTGAGCCCTGGCCGAACCTAAATTGCATGTGGCCGCCAAGGCAGTCGACATGGCCAAACCACGTAAACAGTCGCGGCGACTTATCATTCTGCGAATCGGCATGGCCAGTCTCCCTCTCCTAATTGTTCCCGTGCACCATCGGTTATCATATCGTAGCTCGGCCCTTCCGGGTCGAAATCTCCATTTTCTGTCCTTCCTTTTCCGTCAGACACTCTGACCAAAAGAGAATGGACAAAAAACAACCTCCGCGAGCCCACAATGATGAATCCACTGCGAACCTGTGCCTTGAGTGCTTTGCTAATCATTGCTAGCAATTTTACTTTGTTTGCGGCTGAGGTGGTCAAGCTATGGCCTGGCAACGGCCGGGCTCCGGGTGACACCAAGGAACTTGGGCCTGAGGGCGGACCAGAACAAGGACGGCAAATCGCAAGTGGCTGGCAAGCCGATCATTCGTTTGGGCAATGTCAGCGAACCTGAGTCCATTTTTACCCGGCCCCGGCCGACAAAGCCAACGGCACATGTATCATCGTCTGTCCGGGCGGCGGCCATTCCATTTTGGCTTGGGACTTGGAAGGCACTGAAGTGGCCGAGTGGCTCAACACGATCGGTGTGAGCGCGGCGGTGCTCAAGTATCGCGTACCGGCGCGCACCGAGAAACCACGGTATATCGCTGCCGTTCAAGACGCACAGCGCGCCTTGTCGGTTGTTCGAGCCAAAGCCGGCGATTGGAAATTCGACGCCAACAAGTTAGGCATCTTGGGCTTTTCGGCCGGCGGTGAAACGGCTGCACTGGCAACTTTGTTGCCCGAGCGTTTGTATGAGAAAGTCGATGCCACCGATGATGTCGCGTGGAAGCCCAACTTTTCGGTGCTCATCTATCCCGCTTACTTGGTGAACAAGGAGGGCACTTCGCTGCTTGAACATGTCAAAGTCGATGATAAAACTCCGCCCATGTTTCTCGTGCATGCAGCGAACGATCCCGTTGTGCCCGAGAGCAGCGTACTACTGTGGCTCGAACTGAAGCGCCATAAGATCCCTGCCGAGTTGCACGTCTTTTCAAAAGGCGGTCATGGTTACGGCTTACGCGCCACCGAGTTACCCGTTACAAATTGGCCCACCGCCTGCGCCGCCTGGCTTAAAACGGAGAAGTGGAGCAAATAGATCCGACAAAAAATGGGGTGACCAAATATTCTGTCACTCATCTTTTGTCCGGTTCGCTCACTTAGCAAACCTTAGTTTTTACTGTATCGTACAAGGAAGTACGAGTTGCAGATCAAAATTGTTTGGAGAGTTGTTCGATGCCAACTTATGACTACGAATGTGATGCTTGTGGCCACAAGTTCGAGCACTATCAAGGAATCAATGACGACGTGCTGAAGAAGTGCCCCGAGTGCAAGAAGAACAAGCTCCGGCGGCTGCTCGGTACCGGTGCGGCCGTCGTGTTCAAAGGCTCTGGGTTCTATCAAACTGATTACCGCAGCGATTCCTACAAGAAGGCCGCCGCGGCCGAGAAACCGGCCAGCAGCGATTCCTCCAGTAAATCGGAAACGAAATCAGAAACCAAGTCAGAGAGCAAACCCAAGAAGCCCAAGAAGGATTAATCTTTTGTCGCCTGATGGTTGTCAGACCGTCTGACCTTCAATGTGTGGTGACAGAAAAAGTTAGCCCATGAAACAGCAGCTACTAACACATCGTCTCCCTAACGGGCTGGTACTGTTGGGTGAGCACATGCCATGGCTGCGTTCGGCGGCTTTTACCTTCCTAGTGCCATCGGGTACATGTTACGAGCCGTCGGCATTGTCGGGGTTAGCTTCGCTGGCCAGCGAGATGAGCCAACGTGGTTGCGGCCCGTACGACAGTCGACAATTTCTCGAAGAGCTCGACTTTCTCGGCACGGAACGCACCAGTTCGATCACGACGCATCACACGTCGTTCAGCTGTGCGATGCCCAGCAGTGCGCTGGAGCGAACGCTGGAATTGTATAGCCACATGGTGCAGTCGCCGCATCTGCCAGCCGATCAACTGGAGGACGCGCGTCAGTTAGCCTACCAGGATCTGCGAGCGCTCGAAGACGAGCCTTCGCATCGATGCTTCAATGAACTCAAACGTTTTCGTTTCCCGCAACCATTCGGTCGCACAGCCCAAGGCACGCTGGAAGGTTTGCAGGCCATCGATATCGATGATGTTCGCCAGTTCTGCACGGCCAACCTGCATGCGAACGGCAGCATCTTGGCGGTGGCCGGCAACTTTGTCTGGTCCGAAGTCTGTGCAGCCGTTGAACGCACGCTGGGTAAGTGGCAAGGTCCAGCCACACCCGAGTTGCCCGACCTGGTGCCGCTGAGCGGCTCGCGACACACCGACCATGCCTCCCAATCAGACGCACCTGGCTTGGCTTACGATTGCATGCCGTATGAAAGCCCCGACTATTACAAAACGCGCGCCTTGGTTGGCATTCTTTCCGATGGCATGAGCAGTCGGTTGTTCACTGAAGTGCGTGAGAAACGGGGCCTGGTTTACTCGGTGTTCGCTACCTGCTTTTCGCTGGCCGGTCGAGGCAGTGTGCTGTGTTATGCCGGCACGACCACCAATCGCGCCGATGAGACTCTGCAAGTATTGATCGAGACCATCCAGTCGCTGGGTGGTGGCGTTACCGAAGATGAACTGGCGCGATTGAAAGTCCGATTCAAGAGTTCGCTCGTCATGGAACAGGAGAGTTCGGCCGCGCGCAGCCATCAAATTGCTGTCGACTGGTTTTATCTCGGTCGCGTGCCATCGCGAGAAGAAGTGTTGTCCGAGATTGATTCGCTGACATGCTCATGCTTGCTGGATCATTTCCAAGCCAACCGACCCAAGAACTATGCCCTCGTCACTGTGGGCTCACAGCCACTGGAGTTACCGAGTGGAACTACTGACGCATAAGTCGCACACCGGTCCCGAGATTGTTGCCATGTGCGATCCATCTGCTTTCACCACATCGGTGGGCTGGTTCGTGAACACCGGTGCGCGCGATGAGTCTCCCCGAATTGGCCGGTGTGAGTCACTTTCTCGAACACATGGTGTTCAAAGGCACCAAGCGCCGCACCGCCGAACAAGTCAACAGTGAACTGGACCACTTGGGCGCTCAATCCAATGCGTTCACATCGGAAGAGTCTACGGTCTTTCATGCCTGCGTGTTGCCCGAATGCCAAGACCAGGCGGTCGACTTGCTGACCGACATCATGCGTCCCAGCTTGCGCGAAGAAGATTTCCAGACCGAGCGACAAGTCGTACTGGAAGAGATTGCCATGTACGATGATCAACCTCCGTACGGTGCGCTGGAGCGCGCGATGGAACTGTTCTTCGGTGAACATTCGCTCGGCCGTCGAGTCTTAGGGACCGCCGAAAACAGTTGGTGAGATGACCATCGATCAAATGGTCCAGTACCACAAGCAGCGTTATACGCTCGACAACATGATCTTAGTTGCCAGTGGGCAGGTTGATTTTCAGGCGGTTAGTCGAACAGACCGAATCGCTGGTCAGCGGTTGGCGCGGTCGCTCCAAGCCGCGCGCTACGCACTTGCCCAAGTACGGAGCCGATAGCACGATCATCCAACGGCAGGCTTCTCATCAGCAGTACACAGTCAAGATTTGGCCTGGCGTTGGATGCAATGATCCGTCGCGTTACGCGCTGCGATTGCTGTCGAGCGTAATTGCTGATGAGTCGGGCAGTCGTCTGTTTTGGGAGTTGATCGATACCGGCCTGGCAGAGACCGCCGCGCTGTGGCCACAGTTCTTTCAAGAGTGCGGTTGTATCGTTGGCTACTTGTGTTGTGCTCCCGAGGATACCGAAGAGAACATCGATACAATTGAACGAGTGTTTCAAGAAGTGATCGAACAGGGTGTGACCGATCGCGAATTGGATTTGGCTCGCAATAAGATGGTCGCCAGCTTGATACTCTCCGATGAACGTCCCAGCAATCGCTTGTTCGCGCTTGGGCAATCCTGGTTAGCTCGCCGGCGCTATGATCCGCTCGATGCCATTCTGGCTCGGTATGCCGCCGTAACACCTGCCGACTTGCGAGAAGTTGCTTTGCAAACTCTTGCTCAAACACCAACCACTGTCCAAGTCGTGCATGTAGAGTAAGATCGAACTGACAAAAAATTGTATCTTCTCACCGCTTTCATTCTCCATCAGGCATCGCTTGAATCGCGTGGAAATATGCTCACCGTCGGCCCTGTGCCGACGGGAGCGTGATTGACAGCTACAAACCGTCGCCTCATGCCCCTCTGCGTCTTCAGTCTTTGCGGCGAGTTTGAAGTTTTCAAATGCAAAGCAATTCATTCGAGCCGCATATCGGAGAACTTTAATCGAAGGCCTTCGACCAAACGCCAATGAAGAGAGCGGCTCGATTGAAGCTCATCGCCTTGGAGAATCACTGACTCGCCGCCAAAACCGAAGAGGCAGAGGGGCGTGAGGCGACCGGTTTGTAGCTGTCAATCACGCTCCCGCCGGCACAGGGCCGACGGTGAGCTGCTAGCCGGTCCGTCATGAATCCACCGCCCGAGGTTAGTGATGAGTTGCTAGCGGTGAGAAGATACAAAAAATTTATTGACAAAAACTGCGATAGATTTTTAACGCCTCATCAAACGCTTCGCGGGCGGCGGTGCGTTCGGTTGGCGCGATGTTCTTCTCGCGCTGGCGCCATAGCTGTTCTATAGTTTCAATGCACCAACGAGCGCTATCGCGCGAGGCGCGGATGGGCTGACCGGCCACGTGCACTTCGATAGGGTTGGTATGCATGTGCGGAAAAATGCGCGTGGCTATCCAACTGGATTGCTCCACAGCGATATCAAACTCCAATTCTTGCTCGCGACCATCACCTTCGATAGTGCGACTCGCTACAACTACGCCATTAACCACCACTTCGAAAGTGCCTGGCTGTTGGAGACCAGGCATCGGTACGCGAACCATGCAGTGTGACTGTATCGCCAATAAAGCGACGACCACCTTCGGACTTGCGCGTGGCATAGGCAACCGACACAGGCATCTGGGGTGCAACCGCCACACGCGTGACCATTTTACTTTGCCAGGTCCAGCCAACGACAGAGTATCGCCCGGTCGCAGGCGGCGCTGGCCATCGACTAGCTCACATGACAAGCTGTGCACATAACCATCCGAAACATACGACCGACCTTCCGCCAAACCGCGGCACCAGGCTGCGAAATCAATCTTGTCGGTCTTATCCATAGCCACATAGACGCGGCCTTGCCCCACCGCGTTGCCGCTCATGCATGGAAAATCGGTTTCGCCCGAGACCTTCAAGGGGAATCCGCAATTGAGTATGTGATACCACATGTTCCATTCGGGTATGCGAGCTGTATCCATCGAGCTAATAAAGTCGCATGCACCCAAAGCCACCGCGACGGGTAGTTCCATCGCGCCGACACTGTTCATCTCTGGAATGGCCAGGTTAGGCAGCCGATCTGCCGCTGCATCGATGGCTGCGTGCAATTCAATACGGCTCAAGCCACGATCACCATCGCTGTCCATCTTTTCAAATGCATCGGGCAACAAGCCCTTGCGAGGCTTCTTGCAACGAGAGCAATCCACTCTTATCCGTATCGAGCAGTTGCATCATGCGCGTCGAGCAACGCTGGGGATCGATCTGTAAACCGCTGGCCGCATGTGCAAAGCCGGTCACGGCGCCTTGCGATTTGGCCCAACGCAGCGCAGGCGTAGCCCACGTCGGCCAGCCTTTTTCTTTGGTACCTTCCGAACCTGGATAGTATTGATCGCGCAGGTTCAAAAGGCAGACATGCCCCAGCGCTTGCGATCCAAAGCCACTGATCTCGATATCGTATTTCATGATCGTACGCGGTCGACTGATCGCATCGACATCGGGTCGAAAAAAGTTGCGTTGATATTCAAAGCAAGGTCCCCAAGTTAGCACGCAGCCAACGTTCAGACCTTCGCCAGCGACCTGGCGAAACATGTCAGCCGGAGTAACACCTTCCGTCGGGCTTGTGTAATGGGCACAGCCCGCTCCGTGGATATGATGATCGCCGCTGACCCATCCTCGATCGATCGGCCGTACCCAACGTTTGAGTTGCACAGCCAAATGATTCTCACGATCGGCTGCGACGTGCAACGTTTGCTTTTGCAGTAGCGTCTCTGGGCCTTGCGATGATTCGACCGTAAAGTCGCCGGTGGGCAACAACACCGATTCACCGTCTTCGCGATAAATCTGCGATTGAAAGAAGAAGTCGGGTGCCAGCCTGCGAGGCTGAGCAGGATAGACATGGCCTTGAGCATCGCGAATGGTCAGTCGAGCAAACGCGGGCTGGCCATCATCATCGCGAATGGAAAGTTTGACAGGCAGGGCAGGGGGAATGTCGACCGTGATCGGCAACTGCGCGCGGAAGCCAAGATCTTGCGTGCCTGAGCCCACCGAGAACTCGAGGTCCGCTGCCCGCCTGCCCGTGTCGCTCGAATAGACCAACAGGATGGCGTACTCGAGCGGCGATCCGCTGGGCACGCGCGATAGCGGCGCTTGTTCAAACCACTCCATATGCAGGAAGCGCCGAGGGCTATCCGGTTTGATCTCGTTGTCGCGCAGCGGCAACTGATCTTGTCGTTGCATGCTGAGCAACGCCACACCACTATAACTTGGGCCAGCTTGCGGGCTGGTGACTTGCAGTGGCGCTTTCACGGCCCCTTGATTCACAATCTTGACCAGCCATGGTACATAACCGCCTTGTCGCAGCTTGGGCGGTTGGTTGCCTGCCACCACTTTCACTCGCGATTCGGGATTGATCGTGATCACACAAGTGGTCTGCGCGTCGAGCAACTGCTCAAGCTGCGAAACGTCTTCTGCCTTTGCGGCCATGGCCAGCCGCTTGGAATCCTCGGCCGGTAAACCATAGCCTAAACTTTGCAACGTTTCGCTTAGGGCGCTGCGACTGGACCGCCAACGGTTGCGATTCTTGTGCATGCGAAGCATTGATGAGCATGCACAGCAAGAGCAGCGATGTAAGCTTGACCATGAGATCCTCTGACAAAAATGGAATGACAAAAAATCTGCTGTCATTCAATTTTTTGTCAGAGTTACTTTACACTAAACTCTTGAGCAACTTCAATGCGGCGGTGATGGATGCCAGGCTGGCCTGTTCGTCAGCCGTATGAATAACCCGTGGTGGGAATCTGCAGAGTTGTCCCATTGATTTTGCCCTCCGTAGCAGCCACGAGGCGGCCGAGTTCCGTACGACCGAGCGACATGGGTTTGAGCCGACCGACGTTTTGCGCTTCGACGTATTCGTCTTTGAAGCTGGTGGTGATGCCCAGTTGGCAACAACGTTGATAGAGCTCCTCGGTCAATTCGGTGGCAAACTCTCCGTTGGCATCTTTGCGCCGCAACACCAACTGCTGCGCATCGGCCGCTTCACGAGTTGGAAACGGGACTGGTGTCCAAGACAACCAATCGCTGAGTCGAGAGTCGTTGCCGCTGAAACCACGACAGCGCGTAGCGCCAACTGCGGCCAGCCTCTTCCTGAGCCGTGAAGATGGCTGTGCCCTGAAAACCGCATTGGAACAAATGAATAAGCAGTGCTACGCTGAGCACGTTATCCAGTTGAGCTGCGATGTGATTGTCTGTGATGCGCAGTCGATCGAGATACGACACCGGCGTGCCCGGTGGCAAGAAAGCGAGTCCATCCAGTTCGAAGATCAAGTTGTTTCGCGATGGACAAATGTACGAGTTGATGATGGTGCCTTGGCCCAGATACGTTCCCGAGTAAGGCAAATGCGCTTGCACGCGCTGGCCGCGAAAGCGATGCTGAATCGAGCCGAGCATCTGCTCGGATACCGATTCGCCCGTCTGCTCGCTGCGGTTACCTGCGATGAAGGCAGCGTATTGAAACTCGTTCGGACCCGTGCACAACAGACCATGTCGATCGATATGGGCCGAGAGAATCAACTGGTCGGGCCTCGTGCCATGCGCAACCAAAGCTCCTTGAAAGTAGTCGACCGTCAAGCCGAACTCTTCCAGCTCGCGGCGAATAACGCGGAAAAAAGAATCTTCGGTGCCGACGACCGAAGGCTCACGAACCAGTTGCTGCAGGATACTTAAAAAGAATACAGCTCGCGGCTCAGCCCACCTGAACCGTTTGATTCCTTAGCACCTGGCAACTCGCGGACGGTCTCAATGCTCAAAGTTTAGGCATCCGGGCGGGATAACGCAAACAGAAATGGTGTTACCAAGCTATCGCACCCGCGTGCCGAACAATGGATATCGTTGCGATGAATGCCAACGGACGAAAAATTTGGTGACAAAAATTTTCTGTCGTCACATTTTTGGTCAGTTCAGCGCCTTGGCTTTACAATGGAGTATGTTGACGCAAGACGCTGCTCGCACGGGGGCAGCGTCTTCGTCAATCATCTTTTGTCAATCAACTTTCGTCAGGCATTCCGCGTCTTCATTCCGCGGACTGTTCACGTGCGTGCTGACGCAAAAGCCTCGAGCTCTGTTTCCCTCTGCGACTGAATCAACTCTTGAGCATCAGCAGCCGACGTTGCGGGATCCAGCCAGGCTCGCAAGGCTGCACCGGCAAGAATCGCTGGCATGCGATTATGTAGGTGTGCAAGCGCCTCAGTGGCCTCGGCCGTGATGATCGTAGCGCTGTAGATCTCTTGATCCGTAGCTTTGCGATTGCGATCCCACAAACCGGCAAAACCAAAGACCTGTTCATCGCCACGATGGATCCAGAACGGCTGCTTCTGCTTGCCGTGTGTTTGCCATTCATAATAGCCGTCGGCAGGAATGATACAGCGATGTTTGGCCAGCGCTGTACGAAACGCAGGTTTCTCGAGCAACGTTTCGCATCGCGCATTGATCATGCGATTGCCAATAGCCAGGTCATCTGACCAAAACGGCACGAGCCCCCAACGAAAGGCGCGGGCGATGATCGTCTCATGCGATCCAGTTGCTGGACTGTTCGCGCTGGCCATCAAACCGATAATGGATTGAGTTGGGGCAATGTTGTACCGAGGTTGCCAATCGGAAGCGATCGCATCCAGGCTGCCCATATCCAATTCGGGCAAGAGCAACTGGCCCCACTCGCTCGGGTTCGTTTTTAACGTGAATCGTCCGCACATAATTTTCCATCGCTCAATTTTCTGCCAATCTGACCAAAAATTGATTGACGGAAAACAGGAATTGTACTGCCCATGAACAGTGTCATTGAAGTTACTACGACATGCAGTTGTCAAGAGTCTGCCCGCAAGCTGGCCGAGCAATTGATGGAAGCTCGGCTGGCAGCTTGCGTGCAGATTTCGGGCCCGATGGAAAGCATCTATCGCTGGCAGGAGAAGATCAACCGCGAGTCGGAATGGCAGTGCACGATCAAGTCGGCACTGCGAGTGAAGTCACAACTGCTAGAGTTCATCGCAGCGCATCATGAGTACCAGGTACCCCAAGTTTTGGTCGCAGTCGTGGAGGCCAGCGCGAGTTATGCGCAGTGGGTTGAGGAGGAAGTCAGACAAAAAATTAGTGACAAAAAATGGTTAGCTGGCAACCGAATAGGCGCGCGATGGTTACTGAGCTTTGCCTGGGACCGACTTCATCGCTTGGCCCTTCAGTGGCTTCGCTGGATTCATCGCCGACTGCGATATCGGCGGTCAGCGATTCATCGATCTTGAGCTCTAGCTCAGAGCGAACGACGCGGACATCGCGTGGGGCTTCGATGCCCAAGCGAATCACGTTGCCGCGCACCTTGACGACGGTGATGGTGATGTCGCTGCCGATGTTGATCTTCTGATTTGGCTTGCGGCTGAGAACTAGCATGGCGATCTCCGTAAGTGCCAAGAATTTGAGCTTGCGTCCGATGAGCACGCCAAGTAAGCGAACAGTGTGCCAAGGCTCGCGGATTTTCAATTTGCGTTGTTTTCGTTGGAATTTTCGAGACCGCACAGATGCTAGCGGCCAGCCGGTGACGGAAGAATTTTCTTTTGCCCTGTCATTTCTTCCACTTGCACTCCGGACTAAAAATTAGGGGACAGAATATTTTGGTCATTGTTTGTGGTACTCTAAACTCTCGTCTAACTCATCTGGTTGAAAGGTTTGCCCACTGTGACTTTTGGAATCGATCAAGTACCGCCCTGGCAGAAGCGTCGCCAGATTGTTGGCATGTCTGCTATCCTTCTGCCCTTTGCTAGTAACGGCGAAGTGGATTGGCCGGGTTTTCGCGCGCATGTGACGCGCACGCTGGATGCGGGATTGGTGCCAGCGGTCAACATGGACACGGGCTATGCGAACCTGATCGACGAAGGCACGCGCGTGGCGGTGCTAGAAGCGACTCAAGCGCTGGCAGGTGGTCGCATGTTTGTGGCGGGCGCTTTTGTGGGCGATCAACCCGGCGCGGCCTTCGCACGCGATGCGTACTTGCAACAAATCGCCTCCATTCAAAAACATGGTGGCACGCCGGTGATCTTCCAGTCGTTTGGGCTGACTGGCCAAGCCGACGAAGAACTGTTCAACGCCTATGTCGAGATAGGCCGGCACACCAATGGCTTCATCGGCTTTGAGCTGGGCACGATGTTCGCCCCCTTCGGCAAGATCTACTCGCTCGACTTCTACAAGCGCTGGATCACAATTCCGCAGTGCCTGGGTGCCAAGCACAGTTCGCTCGACCGGCAACTGGAATGGCAACGCTTGAAAGTCCGCGACGAAGTGCGTCCTGAGTTTCGAGTGCTTACCGGCAACGACTTGGCCATTGATATGGTCATCTATGGCAGCGATTACTTGTTGGGTTTGAGCACGATGGCTCCGGACTTGTTTGCCCTGCGAGATAAAATGTGGTTGGAGGGCGATGCCGAGTTCTTCCACTTGAACGATTGGCTACAGTACCTCGGCAACTTTGCCTTCCGCGCGCCGGTGCCCGCCTACAAACACACAGCCGCGCAGTGGCTAAAGCTCCGCGGCTGGATCGCCACCAACCAAACCCACCCCCGCAGCGCCGCTCGCCCTGAATCAGATATCGAAGTATTGAAAACGTTGTTAGGGGATGTGAGGAAATATGTGACGTAGGTAGTGGGAGTCGGCAGTCGGCAGTCGGCAGTGCGAGTAGGAGTAAGTGGTAAGTGGTAAGTGGTACATAGTGAGTAGTCAGTGAGCGAAGCGAACTGGCTCCCCCTCGCCCCAGGTACTCCCAGGTACTCCGGGGGAGAGGGGCGAATGGCGTGGACTTAAGCGTTTCTCGCTGTTCATTTTCTGTCACTCAATTTTTTGTCAGATAACCGATCGGACAAAAAATTAAAGGACAAAAATAGTTCCACTTATCATGCCACAGGTGCCTTGATAAGCCTTAAGTCCACGCCATTCGTACAGGGGCGATGGGGAGCCAGTTCGCTTCGCTCACTGGCCCACTCCATCCCGATCGATAACTCATGAGGCCTTTGCGATGTTTGGTAAGCACCGGTTGCTGATGAGCCTGGTTCTTTTATTGCCGTTGCTGGCGTACGCGCAGCCACCTGGCGCGGATCGTGGCTTTGGTGGTGGTGGTGGTTTTGGTGGAGGATTTGGTGGTGGTTTCGGCGGTCAGCGTGAAGCGAATCGGAATGACTTTCCGATGTGGGCCAATCCGGCTGGCTTTGAAACAGACACTTTTACTTTTGCACGCATTCGTTACACATCGCGCAACGCCGGCGGTTGGGGCAATCGCTGGAGCAATGACTTTCCCGATAGCGATTGGAATTTTTCGTATCGCTTAAGTGAAATGACTACCATGCATGTCGATCCCAACGGACGCGTGCTGGAATTGACCGACGCCGAACTGTTTGACTATCCGTTCGTGTTCATGAATGGAGTCGGTACCGCCGAGTTCTCGGATGAAGAAGCGCAAGCGCTGCGCAAGTATCTGTTGCGCGGTGGCTTCATGATGGTCGATGACTTCTGGGGCGAAGCTGAGTGGGAGAACATGGCCGAGCAGATGAACAAAGTTTTTCCCGGCCAGCGACCAGTCGATCTGCCCTCTATCTCATCCGATCTTTCACCTGGTCTACGATTTGAAAGAGAAGCCGCAAGTGCCCGACATTCGCACCTGGCGTCCGGTAGCACATTCGAGTTTCGGCACGCAGGCCCACACGGTGATAAGCTGCCACACTTTCAAGCCTACTATGACGAGCACGATCGCATTTGTGCGCTGCTATGTCACAACAATGATCTAGGCGATGGCTGGGAACGCGAAGGCGAGAACCACGAATACTTCGAAACGTTCTCTGTGCCTGGTCCTATCCGATGGGCATCAACATCATCACCTACGCCATGTCGCACTAGCTCACCGTCGGCCCTGTGCCGGCGGGAGCATGATTGACAGCTACATGCCGATCGCCTCGCGCCACTTCAGTCTTCGCGGCGAGTTAAAACTTTTCCAATGGCATGATTTAAATCGAGCCGCTCTTGTTATCGATCTTGATCGAAGGCCTTCGACTGATTCCCAACTCGCCGCCAAGAAAAAAGAAGGGGAGTGCGCGGGCATTTGGTAGCTGTCAGTCATGCTCCCGCCGGCACAGGGCCGACGGTGAGCTAATCACAAAGTCACTTCGCGACCCGCACCAGTTCATCGCGTTCGATTTTGCGATCGCTGTTGAGGTCGAAGCGATGAAAGGAGTAGCGTTGGATGGCGATCGGGGTCTCGTCGTAGTGGACGTGACCGTCGTGGTTGGTGTCCATACGTTTCAAAAAGTCCTCGGCAAACTTCTCGGCAGCTTGCTTCTTCTGCTGTCGCTCTTCTTCGGTCACCACTTTCACTTCGGACTGATCGCTGCCCAGCGGTTGAGAGACTTCGAAAAAGGCCACGGCCATCTCTTCCCACGTTTGATCGCCCCACGTGACGACTTCGTTGGGATTGGGATTCACTGGGTTGCCCGTCGAGTTATCGAACTTGGCAATAAACTCAATCGACTCGATTGAATCCAGCGGCAGTGGCTCGGCCAGCTCATAGGTATGTTGCCAGTTGAAATCATAACGCGGTACATCCAACAACGTTCGCTGCTCGTTGCCCTGCTTCATGAACAATTCAAACGACTTGCCGCGCACGTGCATGTGCGGACTGACGGCCAACAGTTGACCACCTTTCGGCAAGTGTTTCAGCTTGGCAGACACCGGGTAGTCAGCGACTTGAGCTGGTATCTCGAACTCCTGATTGATGGCCATGAGCGTGATGACTTCGTTCTTCACGTCTTCCTTATCGACGAACAACATGCCGACTTTCGTCAAGTCTTGTTGCGGTGTACCGTTGGGAGTGTAGTGCATTTGAAATACAAACTTGCTGCCCGCAGAATGCGTCGACCACTGCCGGCAGGGAGCACATGCTGTCGTTGTCCTGGCACATAAGCGGTCAACCAACTGATCCCGCGGATATCGGCGCCATCCGGTGGACGAATGAAGACGATGGCATGATGAACCACACCTGGATTGCCCGGTACAACTTGCGCTTCGCTAATCCACTTGTCTTCTTTCAGGCCCGGATCGACCACGAAGTACTGGTAGTCGACAGTACCTTCAGCGGGGATGGCATACGGAGTCTTGCGCATTTCAACAGCCAGGTCAGGCGAACGAGTCAGATACCACTCGGCGTTCTCAGGTGGCAGTTTCGGCAAGTTGCCTGGTTCACCATAGGGCATACCCGCTTCGACCCAATCGCGTACCGCTTGTTTATCCGTGTCGCTCATCGAGCGCGTATTGCGCAGCGGCACATGGCCTGACGCAGCATGCCAAGGTGGCATGCGGCCATCGTTGATTACTTCGAATGTCGCCCAAACCGGGCCGCAGCTCTTCATAGTCGGTCATTGGCAAACGGACCGATCTCACCGCTGCGGTGACATTCAACGCAGTTGGCTTGAAAGATGCGCGCGATGCTACCGGTATAAGTGACTGCGTCCTTGGATTTTGATGCTGACTCAGCCCGACGCTTGGGGCGCCCAATCAAACATCCGATCGCTTGTGTCTTTGTCACGCGCAGCGGTTCACCACCCAACACTGGCGTCCAAGGCTTCGACCAATCCGAAACCGTGGCTTGTGGTTTGACAACGCCCGGCAGTATTGATCGTCGATGCGGCCTTGATAACGGATCGCGCGGCGTTCGTCCAGCACCACAACTTCGGGCGTGCGCGTAGCCCCTAGACTCTCCGCTACCTTTTGGTCGTAATCCATGCCAATCGGAAAGCGCAGGTTGTTCGATGTACGGAATCGTTCTACTTCTGCCAAAGTGTCCTGCAAGTTACTATCGACACCGATGAAGACGACGCCTTTTGATTCGTATTGATCAGCCAACTTTTGCAAGCGCGGTGCATACAGTCGGGCCAAGGGACACTCGGTACCCCAGAAACATACGACGACCGCTTTGCTTTGCTCTGGTAACGTCACCACTGAATTGTCTATCGACGGCAAACTGAAGGCCGACACAGCTTTACGCGGTAGCTCTTCGGCGTCAGCCGCTTGGGAACTCAGGCCAAGCCAACATCCGCAAGCGGCTATGGCGAGCCAACGGAGATAGGGCAATGGCCGCCCGTCGCAGATCCGGTTCGCAGCTCGCTTCGTTGTCACTGTCAGCGTCATTACCATCAGCCTTTCGCAGACTAGCTTCGCACCATAGAATTCTGGTTGCCAAATTCTGTCAAGCAATTTTCGTGTCCAAGTCGGTCTGACGAAAAATTGGCTGACAGACAAGTATTGTCAAGTGAATGCCCATTTTACGCAAGTTGGAAAATCGTCGATCGATGAGCGAGTCGCAAAAGCAAACCGTCAACCGATACCAGGTTTTCCTGGACGCAATGGCCATGTCTGCCTGCCTCGACTCGGCCGTAAAATTCAATGTATTTCAAGCCCTGCGGACCGGTCAGAAGACGCTAGCAGAGCTGGCAATCGCATGCCAGGTCAGCAGCGATGCGCTCGAGCATCTCATTCGCGTGCTAGCGGCGGTGGGGGCCGTTGAGATTTACGGCGAGTACATCGCTTTGTCGCAAGCCATCCGCCTGATCGCCCCGGCCGATGCCGATTTGGGCCAGTCGCTGTGGCAAAGCCTGCCGACTTACCTCTATCAATCGCTGCCCTCGAATTCCACGATGTCTGGACTGAGCAGAGATTCAGCCAGCAGCGCGACGACTGGTACTGTCAGCCTGCATGATTATCGACTGCGCACTTGTTCGCGCCAATGGACGCACACATCCGCAGCGCTCCAAGCCGCCGAGGCACTTGGGTTCGGCAGTGCGATGCGCGGGCTGAACATTCTCGAACTGGGTAGCGGTGCAGGTGTGTGGAGTGCCCGCGATGATCTATCGCGATCCCGATGCGCGTTTGACAGTTGTTGATCATGCGCCCATGCTCGCGCATTGCCAGGCGACTTTTGCGAGTGTCGAATTGCTCGATCGCGTGACCATGATTGAAGACGATTATCGAACATGGTCGACGCCGCTGGGTGAATTCGATTTAGTGATCTTGCCCGAGATCGTTCAGTTGGAACAAGATCCATCGGCAGTCATCTTGCTTGGCCGCGCTGCAGATGCGCTGCGCGTAGGTGGTCGAGCCGTATTGCTCGAGACATTACGAGAACCAGATGGTCCCGATCTACCGCTGGCCACTCAAGCGCTCGAAGTGGCGATCGCCACCGGCGGTCGTCAACGCTCAGCCGCCGAGCTGCAACGATTGCTAATCGGCGCAGGCTTCGGCGACGGTCGCTGGGGCTGGCTAGACGCCAGCCCCCACGGTATCGGTTTAATCATCGCCGATAAGATTTTAGTTTTTTGTCATTTGTTTTTTGTCAGAGCCAAGGGATAACTCAGTGCGGATTTTGACTCTCAGCGAAGTTGGCTTCACGTGGCGCAAGCCTGCCTTGCTAGACAACATCAACCTGGCGATCGACAAAGGCGAGCGTATCGGTTTGCTGGGCCGCAACGGCACGGGCAAATCAACGCTCATGAAAATACTTGCCGGCGAAGTGCAACCTGATCACGGACAGATACGTCGAGAGCCCAAAACGCGTATCGCTCGCTTGATCCAAGAAGTTCATACCGATCAATTGCTCAACGACAAAGGCGAACCAGCTACGATTCGCGATATCGCCCTGCGAGGTTGGCAAACGAATAGCGATAGCTCCGAAGCAAGCCACGCCGCCGCGCACGATCAAGACTGGCAAAGCACGGCCGCTTTGGATCGCACGCTCTCGCGCATGCAACTGGATGGTGACCTTAACTTCAATTCACTTTCCGCCGGCATGAAGCGCCGCGCGTTACTGGCGCAAGCCATCATCAGCAATCCTGATCTCTTGCTGCTCGATGAACCGACGAACCACTTGGATATCGACTCGATCTTGTGGCTGGAAAACTTCTTGAAAAGGCTTCAACGGCGCGCTGTTGTTTGTGACGCACGATCGCGTGTTCTTGCAAGCTTTAGCCACACGCATCCTCGAGATCGATCGCGGACGATTGTTCGACTGGGAATGTGGTTATGCCAAGTTTCTCGAACGCAAAGCGGCAGCACTGGCCGCTGAAGAGAAGCAGAACGAACTATTCGACAAGCGATTGGCCGAAGAAGAAGTGTGGATACGCAAAGGCATTGAAGCCAGGCGCACGCGCAACGAAGGCCGCGTGCGAGCATTGGAAGCCATGCGGCGCGAACGCTCCGACCGTCGTGAAAAAGTTGGCAACGTCAAAATGCAGGCTGCGGTACAAGAGAAGTCAGGGCAGTTGGTCACCGATGTTCAGAAGGTGTCGTTCGCTTATGGCGATCGCGTCATTCTGAAACCTTTCTCGACCAAGATCATGCGTGGTGACAAGATCGGCATCGTCGGTCCCAACGGCGCTGGCAAGAGTACGCTTCTAAAAGTTTTGCTCGGTGAACTCGCTCCAACCAGTGGCACCGTACGTACGGGCACGAAACTGGAAGTACTGTACTTCGATCAACTGCGCGAGCAGATCGATGGCGAAAAGACGATCGCCGAGAATGTGGCTGATGGCAATGAGCGTTTGTTGATCGGTGGTCGTCACATTTATGGATACATGCAAGACTTTCTTTTCACACCCGATCGCGCTCGGCAACCCGCCAAGTTTCTATCCGGTGGTGAACGCAATCGTTTGTTGCTCGCGCGACTCTTTCGACAGTCGTCCAATGTGCTCGTCCTGGACGAACCGACCAACGATCTCGACACCGAGACACTTGAACTACTGGAAGAACTGGTAAGCAGTTATGAAGGCACGCTGTTGTTGGTTAGTCACGATCGTGCCTTCTTGAATAATGTGGTCACCAGTATTCTGGCGCTCGATGGTGCGGGCAACGTGATTGAACTGGGTGGCGGTTACGATGACTATCAGCGTTATCGCCAGCGACAACAAGCGCAGGCCGAAGCGGCTCAAGCATCCAGCACTACCAAAGCGCCTACGGTTACAGAAACCAAGCCGAAGAAGGATGCGCAGAAGCTAACCTTCAAAGAACAGCGCGAGTTGGAACAACTACCCGATCGCATCGCGCAGAACGAAGCCAAGCAAGCCGACCTGCACGCCCAAATGGCCGCCCCCGACTTCTTCAAGCAACCGCCTGATTCGATCAAACAAGTCACGCAGCAACTAGCCGATCTCGAACAACAGCTAACAACGCTCTACCAGCGCTGGGAAGAATTGGAATCACGGCAAACGTAATTTTCTGTCATCCAATTTTTTTGTCAGATCGCGCAGCGCATGTTCAGCGCGTTCCAGCGCGCTTCTAGAAACGCGACCGACTTTGCAAGGTTCGATGGCTTTCACGAGCAGCTCGCGGACTTCGGCCAGCGATGATGGACTATCAAGCTCCGCCTCGGGTTGCATGCGCAGTTCAGCCATGCGCGTGCTCGTTTGCAACAAGCTCAACTGATAAAAGCGATCGTTCGGAAAACGTTCGCGCAGCTTGAGCAAACGATCAATGGCCAACTGGTACTCGTGCTGAGCTGCCGACCAATGTTGTTTTGATTGCTCAAGTACACCCAATCGATCTTCGCACGTAGCCAGCAGCGCTTGATACTCGGGCACACTGGGAAACGCTTCGCCCAGCTTCTGACAAGTGCTCAAGCTCTGACGCAAATAAGTTTCCGATTGGTTGGCATCCAGCCCAGTTAATCGCGAACTGGCTGTTGAGAGCGTATCGGCCAATTCCAATAAAACTTTCGGATCGCTGGGTGCTTTCTCGATCAACTTATCCAACGCTTCACGAGCTTTATCAAACGCATCGGTTGCTTCGGGCATGCGATTGGTGGTAACGAAGTGCAGCATCAAGTGCCGCTGCGAAGTGGCATAGGCCAACAAGTAATCGTATCGATCAGGAAACTCGGTGCAGAGCCTTGCAACAAGTCGCGCCCGCGAAAGAGATCCTCATCGATCATCTCTTGCAACTTCATACGCGGCCCGCCCTGTCCACCAAAATTAGGGCCACCAAAATTAGGCCCACCAAAGATCTGTCCGCCAAAGCCCTGTCCGCGCATACCAAACGGGCCGTTGCCGCGCGGGGCCATCAGGGCGAGGTGAACCGTCCGGCGATGGCTCATCAGGTGGTGGGCCATCGGGGCGCGGGCCATCAGGTGGCGGCCCGGGTCGAAACATTTCGAACAAGCGATCCATAACGCGTTGGTTGCGATCGTCTGGTCGCCGCTCATCAGGCCTTCGATCTTCCGGACGACGATCATCTCGTTGGTCATCTCGTCGACCATCTCTACGTTCATCTCTTTTGCGTTCGTCGGGACGATCGGGCCCGCCCGGTGAAAACTGATTCGGATCGCGAGGTTCAGGGGGTGGACCATTAAACCCAAAACGCAACCAGCCCGGTGGTCTGATCCCGCCGCGCGGATTGACCATATCTTCCAAGCTCGTTGCACCGCTGCGCCCGAGAATCGAACCGGCCAGATCATAACCTCGCGCTAGTTCGAAACGCACATTGGGCTGCGAAGTGATCGCTTTAGGTTGTGTCGACAAGAAGCCAATGGCGGCTTTGTGATTGCTAACGATCTCGGCGACGTCGCGCGACAACGTCGATAATGCCAGGCCAAGATCGTTGTAGACTTTCGCTAGCGCAAGTACGATCGCGGCATCACCGGCGCGCTCATCATGTAGTTTCTCCAGCAAACCAATCGCCGATCGATACGACGCCAGAGCTTCATCGCTCTTGCCCAGTCGCAACTGAATCTGTCCGATGCGCTGATACGCTTGAGCAATGCGTGTTTGCAGTGACGCGTCCGCATCGTTCTGAGCAGCGAACTTGCTGTAGAACTTGAGCAGACTGTTGAGCAGTTCAGCATCCGCGCTGTTAAGGGTGATTTCAAACTGCGCAGTCTCTCGCGCTGCTTTGGCGCTAGTATCGCCAGCCAGGTCGTCTTCCGCCTTAGCCGCTTGCTGCATATCTTGCGATAATGATTGAGGAACTCCGCGCTGAGCCACGTTGTCAAAGATGGCATCAAACGCTTGCAGCGCCACGTTGAGATTGTTCTCGGCGCGCGACTGGTTGGCTTCAGCTTGTTGTCGTGCCACGTCAGCTTGCTTGCTCGCGTTGAACGCTTCATCCCGCGCAAGCTTGGCTTCCATCAGGGCCGTCCCGCGTAGTGACGTAACCCCAACTCGTGACAACCGTCGTGGCTGCCAGCAGCAACAGGGTAGCCACGAGCGATGCCGCCAGGGCTGGGTTGCGCCGCATCCAACGCCCCAAGCGTTCGATATTCGATGCGCGTCGCGCAGCGATTGGTCGGTCTTCCAAAAAACATCGCAGGTCATCGGCCATGTCGCTGGCGGTAGCATAGCGATGCTGCGGTTCGCAGGCCGTGGCTTTGAGAATAATCGTCTCGAGATCGCGAGGCACATCGGCTTTGATCGATCGCGGAGCTGGGAAGTCATGATTGCGGAATGCGATTGGCCAACGACTTGGAGATATCGAACGCTGGTTGTCGCGTTACCAGTTCATAGAGCGTTAGCCCCAGCGAATAAATATCGGAGCGTTCATCGGCACGACCTTCCAATTGCTCGGGCGCCATGTACTTGAGCGTGCCCATCACGTCGCCGGTCTGCGTCAGTTCGCCAACATCGGTCAGCTTGGCCAGCCCAAAGTCGGTGACCCATACTTCGCCGCTGCGATCGAGCAGCAAGTTCGAAGGTTTAACATCGCGATGCAACACACCGTGACTATGCGCATAGGCCAGCGCGCTCGCGGATTGCATACCCAGCCGACCGATTTCAGCAAACGACAAGTCCGGTAGCTTGCTCAGCGGCTCGCCGTCGATCAGTTGCATGGCAAAGTAATGCACTCCGTCCTGCGACCCCACTACCGAACACCGGTACGATATTCGTATGGTGCAAGCGTGCGACCGCTTCCGCTTCGCGTTGAAACCGCTCGAGCTGCTTGGCCGACTCTTTGGTACTGGAGCTGAGTACCTTCAGGGCCACTCGTCGCTTGAGCGTTATCTGCTCCGCTTCATAGATCACGCCCATACCACCGCGACCGATTTCGCGCACGATGCGATAGTCGCCCAGCTGTTCTAACTTGCGCTCGTTAAAGCGATTCTTTTGACGCTGCGATACGTGGCGCGTGTACTCTTGTTCGCTGGCGCGCTCAAACAGGGCCAATGATTCGAGCAGAGCGCGAGCTTCATCGCGTTGGTCGGGCAAGCGTTTAACGAACTCATCAATCGAAGGCTGCAAACCGCTCCGACGTGCCTCCGAAAATTCAGCGGCCAACAACTCGAGCGGATTGCGAGCCGAATCGCTACCGTCCAACGTTTCATCATCTGCATTCATGATGGCGTTTGCCCTTTGGCAATCTGGCTTAATCGCAACATGGCCCGAACGTAGCGATTGCTGGCCGCAGTGATGCTGATACCCAAGGCCTCAGCGATCTGGTTGTTGCTCAGCTGCTCGAAGTGACGCAGCGCTAATACTTCGCGATCGATCTCGTCCATACCTTCCAGCATTTGTCGCAACTGCAGCAACTCTTCTTCGCGCATCAGCGCTTGGCTGGGCGAAGTCATCTGCTCGGCAAAGGCTGACAGGATCGAGAGACTGGTCGCGTTGGGATCGGGTGAATGAACGTGAGTCACTTCGTATCGCGGATCGCGTTTCTGGCCAAAGTGTCGACGCTGCACGCCGATCATTACCTGATACGTTAACTGCCGCATCCATATAAACACGGATACCGCAGCGGCATCGAGATACTCGGGCAAGCGACGCGCCAGTTCGATGTAAGCTTCTTGCAACACATCATCGCAGTCGACGCGTCCGCGCACGCGATCATCGAGGCGAAACTCGATCATCCCGCTCCAGTGGCTCACGATACTTTTCAAACAGCACAGCCAGCGCCGCATCACCATCGCACCGCAGCTGCTCAATCTCCTCACTCATAGAAGAGATTGTAGTATCTTTTCAAGCCTATCTTTTTCGTCCCTCAATTTTTTGTCTGAGCCAACTTAGCCTTAGCCACTTCGGGATGCTCGAGCAAGAACTTGCTACGCTTCTCGACAAAGCTGCGGAGGCTCATGTGCCGACCTTGCGGTGCACCTTCTTTGGGCAGCTCATCGCTCATGGCCTCTTCGAATGCTTCGAGGCTTTCGAGCTTCTTGGTATCGAGAGCGATGTCATCGTGCAACAGCTCGCGAGACTGCTTAACGAGCGGTCCGATCTTGCTCCAAGTCAACGACTTCTCAGCAATCGTGCGTACATAGCTCAAGTACTTGTCGCGCAGCGCAGGCACTTTCAACAGTCGACTGCGTAGCGGCTTGCCGCTGTCTTCCAATCCAACCAGTGGATC
The DNA here is from genome assembly GCA_037367405.1 of Ottelia alismoides. NCBI lineage: Eukaryota > Viridiplantae > Streptophyta > Magnoliopsida > Alismatales > Hydrocharitaceae > Ottelia > Ottelia alismoides. Next base: position 110,435 of record JAZKJV010005743.1, read on the forward strand.
GAGATTCACACCGCCACCGCCGCCAGGTCCACGAAAACCACCACGACCGCCAGGGCCACCGCCACCACCAGGACCACCTCCAAAGCCACCGCCAGGGCCACCAGGACCAGCACCAGGGCCGCCAGGGCCTTGTCCGCCTGGAGGAGGACCGCCTGCGCCGGGTTCACCGCCGGGGCCACCAGGGCCGCGTGGGCCTTCAGGACCGCCGCCGAACAATCCACCAAAGAACCCGCCACCGCCGCCTGGGCCACCGGGGCCACCGGGGCCACGACCACCGGGACCGCCCATCGCGCCGTGAAACGCTTCGTTCATATCGTGTGGTATGAGATGGAACTTGCGTTTGTCATCGAGGTAGATGCTATAGTCGCTCGCGCGCACCCAATAACCATCGTTGTTGATCAGCGCACAATCCAACGCCAGGAACCACAGCGCACCATCGATATCCAGGATCGGCTCCAGTGCGGCTTGCAGTTGATCATCCGGCGTTTCGTTGAGCACTTTGCACAGGTTCACCAAATCTTTCCAAGCCTTGTCGCTGTCACCCGATTTGATAGAGTAACGTCGCTTGTATTCGGCCACGTTATCACCTGTGTAACGCAGACCACCATCACCACCAGGACTACCGCTGACTTTCCAGCGCGTACCCTTGGTCGATGCATAATTCTCTTTCAAAAACTCTTTATTGAACTGCTGCACATTGGCATACACGCCCCAGTTCTCGCCGTTGATTACGACGCGCACGAAGTTAGCTTTAGGTGCAGCAATGTATTGACGAGCAATCTGCGAGTAGAGCACCGAGCTCATGTACGATGGATCTTCGTGAGCGTTCAGCAGGTTCAAGGTCTTGTAACCGTACAGACGCTGCTCACTATCGACAAAGTCCATGCTCACATTAAGCGATCGCTTATAACCTGTCGGCACCATGCCGTACGATGACATGCCTCGGAAGTGAACGCCGATGGTCTTATAGGTCTTGCCATCGACCATCAAAGTTGCAGGTACTTCGACATCGGTATTGTTGAATGCTTCCAGTTCCTTTTCCCAATCCTTGTTATCGAAGGTCAGGAAGAGTGTGCGCATGACGCCGACATCGTAGAGATCTTTGTCGACATAGTTCTTTACTTCGCTGGGCTTGATCGATTTGCCAGCTGCAGCAGGTTCTTGATTGCCGCGTCCGCGAGGCCCGCCCATGCGACCACCGCCACCCGATGCTGCTTCTTGTCGAGCTTCCGCGCGCTCGGCATCGTTTAATCGACCATCACTGTCTTTGTCGTACTTCTTGAGCAGTTGACGATTAGCGCCACCCATCGGTCCGCCTGGACCGCCGAACATCATGGGCGGGACAATCTCTTCGTCCTTCAGCACTCCATCTTTATTCTTATCCAGTGCGCGCAGCGAAGCTGGCGCATCGGCCAGTTCTTCGGCAGAGATCTCGCCATCACCGTTCTTATCAATAGCCGACATGGCTGGCGGTACTGGCGGTCCAAAACCTGGTCCACCAAAACCTGGCCCACCGGGCCCGCCAAAACCGCCGGGGCCACCGAATCCTGGTCCGCCGCCTCCAGGCCCACCACCACCCGGTGGCTGAGCGATCAGCATGGGGCAAAACGAAAAACGCGACGCCCAACACACACAAGCCACACAGGCCAACCAAGATTCGATTCACAACAACGCTCCGGAAAGTTTAACCATGTTGGATGTCAGTCAATGTTTTTGTCAGATCAATCCCAAGCTCTGGCAGCCCTGCACATACTTCGAACAGCGCGAGGCGCGCAAGCCAGTGGAAACAGCAAATCCTTCAGCTCGCGTTCGCGACCAACCGGCGTCTTGCCTTCGAGCACCATAAAGTCGCGCTTGCGACAAGGGAACTGTGTCGATACAAACTGCTTGCCGGACTGATCGTAAAACGCCAAGTCATAATCGATCGTTAATCGCAAATCGCGATCAGCCGAGATGAAATGCTCGCGTCGATATTCAACCAGCACCGTCGGTTCACTGTAGACCAGCAGATACTTCAAGTATTGATGAGGCACTGATTTGGCCAGCTCTGTGAACCAATGTTTGTATGCCAATTCGCTGAGCGGTTGCTGGCAAGTCACATGCATGCGATGCTTGCCCGTCACGCGGTTGTTTCGCCACTTCACTTCCAGGAAACCTTCGTGCCCAGGCATCAGCTGGTCGTACCAACGCAAACGCAACTTGCGACGAGTTCCCAAGCCATCCAGGTTGGCCTGACACGCCGACAAGCAAGCATCGTCGAAGTAAACACTACGGACAGTGGAGACTTTATGGTTATGAATCTGGCGACGCGTATTCGTCTCCAACACTCGACGAACCGAACCGATGTCTGATCCCTCGAGCACGAATTTGACTTCGCGCCTCTCGGCCAGATCCAATCGCTTTTCAGTTTGATCGAGTACCGTAAACATTGTTCTATTTTTTGGTCTTTAAATTTTTTTGTCAGATCACCAACTCGTATTCAAATTCACATACGAGATCTCGCATTCCGGCAAACGCTCTCTTAGCTGAGCGATCAAGCTCACGGTTTCGTGCGGATGCGACTCTTTAATGACCACGCGCACTTGTCCGCGATTGTTTTCGACATCGAAGCGCTGCAAGGTGTAACGCGGTACCATCTGTTCGATCGCCACCATCGCGCTGGATTCATTCTGGCTGAAGTAGCGTTCCGAATCGCCAGTGATCGTCAGCAACAGGTTCTGCTCGCGACGACCACCAGTCGAAAAATGCATCGTCAGCACCACCACTGACACGACCACCACCAACACGATGGCCAGCAGCGGCTGGCCGGCTCCCAGAGCCAGTCCAACACCAATACATAAGAACAAGTACACCAGTTCCTCTGGCTCTTTGATCGCCGAACGGAATCGCACGATGGATAGTGCACCCACTAGTCCCAGCGACAGAGCCATCGACGACTTGACGACCGCGATCACGCCGATCGTCACCATGGTAAGCAGCGGAAAGATCCGCGTGATGGCGTCGGCATCGTTGGGCGTGCTACCACACTGGCGATAAAGGAAGCGAATGTACAGCGATATGACTGCGCCGAGCAACAGATAGATTGCCATGGTCATGGCCGATACATTCTGTTCTACCGAAACCGCTTGCCGCAGCTGTTCCCAAGATTCTTGAAGCTGTGAATCCATGTTGTTTTGATTAGTCGCTAACGAAAAGTTCACTTCAGACCAGGCTGGCCAATGCCACTGTTGGTCTAAGTAGTTACAGAAAAGCTCAACGCCGATTCCACAGAATTTTTTCGACCGTCAATTTTTTGTCCGATCTTCCCGCATCAAACGCAAACTATCTTGTAACCCGCTAACCACCGCTCCAGTGTCGGAGCCCAACGCAAAAAATCGAAAACCAAGCTGTTTATGTTCAGAAACATGCTGAGGCCGCGACAGAATGCCGGCAGTTTTCCCATGTTTTTGGCAGGCCGCGATGACTTTCTTCAGGGCCTCGACAAAATGCGGCGGGGTAAAATCGGCTGGGCAGCCAAGATTTACCGACAGGTCCAGCGGCCCGACGAACAGCACATCCACTCCCTCGATGGCGGCGATTTCCTCAGCCGCATGAACCGCTTCGATGGTCTCGATCTGGACCACCACGAGACTCTGCTTGTTGGCCTCGGTGAAGTACTGTTTCCAGCTTTGTCCGTAATCGGTCGCGCGAATGATCCCGGCCACTCCGCGGGCTCCCATCGGCGGATACTTCATCGCTTGCACAGCGGCTTTCGCCTGAGCCACGCTGCTGACGAACGGGAACATGATGCCCGCTGCGCCGCTATCCATTACGAACTTGACCGTGTCGGCATCGACGCTCGGTATGCGCACGACCAAAGGCGCAGCGGCTCGACCGGCCAATAGTAAATTGCGCAGCTCGCTCAGCCCTGCATTGCCATGTTCCAAGTCGATCAGTACCCAATCGAACCCCAGGCCAGCCGCGATCTCTACCGCTGCGGGCGAACCTAAGTTACAAAAGGTACCTGCGAGGAATTCGCTGTGAAGTTTTGCACGATCGATCCACTGCATCATTTTTCGTCCCTTCATTTTTTGTCAGATCAAAACTTTGCCATACTTATTCGGTTCCCACGTATCTTGCCAGGGCGGTCTGTTATGCGGCATCGACCGCGCGGTAGAAGTCGGCTGCGATTGCTTGCAGGTGTTCGTATGTCAACCGAGACAGTGGCCATCGGTTAAAGGCTGTATACCGCTCGAACAGGCAAAGGCCAGCAAGTCGAAAGCGAGAGCCGCTGTTGCTGATGCGTACCTGAACCCAACGATTACTTTATGCGATACTGATATCACTCGCTTTGAACAAGCCCTAGCCGCCCACAAATTCCCTGCGCCGGTGGCCCATGCATCTTACCTGATCAATCTCGGTTCGTCGGCGGCTGACCAATGGAACAAGTCGCTGGATGCGCTCGAGATCGAATGGCGTCGCGCGGACGCGTTGCATTTATCAGGACTGGTCATGCATCCAGGTGCTCACTTGCAAGCCACGCCAGAAGAGGGCCTGGCCAATATAGTGCGAGGTATCGAAGTAGTGGCCCAGCGTGTGCAACCCAAGCACTGTAAACTACTCTTGGAGAACACAGCTGGGCAGGGAAGTTGCTTGGGCTGGCGCTTCGAAGAGCTTGGTTGGCTCGTCGAGCGATTGAATTCGCCGCAGAGCATTGGCATCTGTTTTGATACCTGCCATGCGTTTGCGGCGGGATATGATTTTTCGACACCAGCCAAGTTGAAAGCCATGTGGTCGGAGTTCGACAAGCACGTGGGGCTCGACCACATCGCAGCGATCCACATGAACGATAGTCAAAAGGGCCTCGGCTCGCGCGTCGATCGCCACGAACACATCGGCCAAGGAGCCATCGGCGAAAAGGCGCTTAAGCTGTTCATCAAATCAACGCCCGTTAAAGAGCTACCGATGTTTTTGGAAACCGAAAAAGGCATCAATCCCGAAACCGGCATCGACTACGACATAGAGAACCTAGCCATCCTGCGCCGCCTGATACGCTAACCGACAAAAGTTTGGGACAGATATTTTTTGTCGCTTAATTTTTGTCAGATTCCATTCAAACCATGAATAGCCAACCAATTGCCTGGCACTGCCTGACAGTGGCGGAAGTTGCCGAGAAACTTGAATCTTCGCACACAGGCTTATCCTCTACTGCCGTGGGTGACCGGCAAGCTCAATACGGCCCGAACGAGCTACAAGCTGGTACCAAAGTTTCCGCCTGGCAGATTCTGCTCGAACAGTTCAAGAACGTCTTGTTGTTGATCTTGATCGTGGCGACGGTCATGTCGATTGCGACTGGTCATGGCACTGAGTCGATCATTATTGGCGTGATCGTATTCTTTGCGGTGGCGTTGGGCTTTTTCCAAGAGTACCGAGCTGAACGCGCCATGGAAGCGCTCAACAAGATGGCAGCGCCGATGGCGATCGCCATACGCGATGGTGAAGAGAATCAGCTACCCGCGCGCGAGCTTGTGCCGGGCGATGTCATCGTGATGAAGGCCGGTGATAAAGTCCCTGCCGATTGCCGCATCATCGAGGATCACAATGTGCAAGCGGATGAAGCTGCGTTGACCGGCGAATCATTGCCGGTCAGCAAACAGTCAGAGCCGCTGGAGGGCATTGCGCTCGCAGCCGGTGATCGCACCAATATGCTGTTCGCCGGTACAGCTATTACTTGCGGCCGGTGTCGCGGCATGGTGGTCGCAACTGGCATGAGCACCGAGTTTGGCAAGATTGCCAAGATGCTGCAAAACATCGAGCGTACGCGGACACCGCTGCAAGAGAATCTCGATCGCGTTGGCCGCGTTCTGGCTGGTGTCGCCCTGGTGATCGTGCTGGTGATTGTTGTCTTGGGTTTGATTCGTCGCGATGAGCAGGCTCAGTCCATCACTGAGCTTGTGCTGTTCGGAATTGCATTGGCAGTGGCCGTGGTGCCGGAAGCGCTGCCGGCGGTTGTCACTGTCTCGTTGGCCATTGGTGTGCAGCGCATGGTCAAGCGCAACGCGCTGGTCCGTCGCTTGCCAGCGGTCGAAACGCTGGGCAGCACCAGCGTGATCTGCTCGGACAAGACGGGTACGCTCACGAAGGATGAGATGACTGTCCAGCAGTTGTTTGTGGCTGGCAAGTCGATTGATGTTTCGGGAGCCGGCTATGAACCGGTGGGCAGCTTTACTGTCGATGGCCAGCCCAGTGCGCTAACCGAACCACTCAGAGAGTTGCTAACGGCTGGTGTGCTTTCGTCGGATGCCCATCTGGTACACGAACAGCCCGCCAATCGCTGGCATATTCAAGGCGATCCAACGGAAGGCGCCTTGGTGGTCGTGGCTGCGAAAGCGAAACTGGAACGAGCCGAATTGGAGGACGTGCTGCCGCGAATCGACGAGATTCCGTTTAGTTCGGAATCCAAACGCATGACCACGTTTCATCGATCGGCCAGTGGCGTACTGGCTTATTCCAAAGGTGCGCCCGAAGTTTTACTGCCTCGATGCAGCAGCTTGATGACGGAACGAGGCGAGCAGTCGCTTGACGATGCAACTCGCCGCGCGATCGTTCAGCAAGCTCATCAGATGGCTGAAAGGGCTTTAAGAGTTTTAGCGATTGGCAGCCAGCGCGATGCCTCGCGTGAATCGGTAGAGCAGGGGATGATGTTGCTGGGATTGGTAGGCATGATCGATCCCTCGCGGCCCGAAGCGCAAGCGGCGGTGGCCAAGTGTGAGCAAGCTGGTATTCGCGTGTTGATGATAACGGGCGATCATCCGCTAACTGCCAAAGCGATTGCAGGTCAGCTGGGGATTTGCAAACGTGGCGACGTAGTGACAGGCGCGGAACTGGATGCGCTCAGCGAACAAGAGTTGAGCGATCGCATTGATTCGATAGAAGTTTACGCGCGAGTATCGCCATCCCACAAACTGCGCGTAGTTGGCGCGCTGCAGTCGTGCGGCGAAGTAGTAGCGATGACAGGTGATGGTGTTAACGATGCGCCGGCGCTGCGCAAAGCGGATATTGGCATCGCGATGGGCATTACCGGGACCGATGTCACCAAGGAAGCCGCCGAGATGACGCTGACGGATGATAACTTTGCCTCGATTGTGGCTGCGGTGGAAGAGGGGCGAGGTATTTATGGCAACATCAAAAAATACTTGATGTATCTACTATCGGCGAACATCGGTGAGATTGGCTTGATGGCCGGAGCTTCGGTGCTAGGATTGCCGATGCCGCTCAGCGCCGTTCAGATCTTGTATGTGAATTTAGCGACCGACGGATTGCCGGCTTTAGCATTAGCCGTTGATCCACCTGAAGACGACATCATGCGTCTCCCCCCGCGCGATCCGCGCATGGGCATCTTCACACCTTCGGTCGTAAGGCTGATGTTGCTCGGTGGAGCCTGGTCGTCTTTTGCCAACTTGACTGTGTTCATAGGTTCACGTTGGCTGGGGCATTCCGATCAGCATGCCATGACGCTCACGTTTGTGAGTTTAGTATTGATGGAGTTCTTTAAAGCTTATGCGTATCGATCGGACCATCAGCACGTGTTGCATCGACCACTAGTGAATCGATGGCTGAACCTGGCAATCCTATGGGAGATTGGTTTGTTGATGTTGATCCTATACGTACCGTTCCTCGAACGAGCCTTCGAAGTAACTCGTTTGACGCTGGTCGAGTGGTTGATCATTGGCTTTTGGTCTCACACGATTCTGCCCGTACTGGAATTTGGCAAATGGCTAGAGCGCCGGCGAGCCCGCTGAGCCCCCTCTCAGCAGCCGCACATTTTCTCCCCAACATTTTTGTCCGTAATGTTTTGTCAGAGCCAGAGCCCCACCTTTGTGCGAGCGGCGGCTTCGACTACAATTCTGGGACCTGGAAGAAGCTGCCAAGCAGCTCGACCAAGTGAGAACCGGTCCGACTTGACGCCACACCCCAAACGCGTTGGAAGCGCTTGCAAAAGTGCTGATCAGCAGTTGGACAGCAGGTTCACTCGGGGCGTAGCGCAGCCTGGATTAGCGCGCTACCTTGGGGTGGTAGAGGTCGTGGGTTCGAATCCCGCCGCCCCGACTTTAAAAACCCTGCAATTCCCTTAGAATTTGCAGGGTTTTCGCTTTTCGGCATCAGCTGCTCTAGCTGCTCAATCAGGTCTACGAGTGACTGATTTTGACATAAATCGTTAGCAATCGCGGACAAGTAGCCGAAGTAATAATCTGACTGTGCATCGGCTCAGTGTTATGGTTTGGCTAACGTTAACGTGACTCTGATTTGAAACTAAAGCAAAGGGCGCAAAGCCAAGCGAACCGGCGATAGCTGCCACACAGAAAATACAAGCTGTCGTCAAATGTGTAACTTATCTTGCTGAAAGCTGAAGATAACAGAGGCCACCAGCCATGAGAACGCCTGGGTAAGCGCATATCCAAGCTGTGCGAAGCGTTTTCCCGCACCCTGGCAATTGTCCAAAGCCAGTTGTAAGGTTGATTGAACCGAGCAATTGACCGCAGCTAACACGACGATGGCGAGCATTGCCCACGCATATTTCTGGAATGGTGCAAGCATATATACTCCAAGCCAGAAGGTTGGCGCCCAAGGCAATCAGCCAGCGTATCGGTATGCGAGGCAAGGCTATGAGCATGGCGACTTCTATCGCAATCATGGCCGCAAACCCAAGGCAAGTTTCCCTGCTCATGCAGTTCGTTGAACATGAAGCTATCGAAAGCTCGAGTTACCATCGCCAGCGCAGCCACGGTCAACAACAGAATCGGCCAATTAGCTGTGAAGGAATGCAGCTTGCCTAAACGTTCCGCCGATCGATACTCGTTGGGGAAACAAGTGAGCATTAATAGCGAGAGCACGCAGGCAATCGCCATGGCGTAACACCAGTCCGACCGGAAATGCGCAACCAGGACGGCTGTCGCGAACCCCAGCGAACCGCCACAGCGCAGATAAGAGAACGAGTTCGGATGACGGTCGATAACATCTGTCACTAGACTGGCCATAGCAACAGTTACGGCCATGGTATGCACCCAGCCGATCCCCAACAGCACCATGTCCGGATGGGGATGAGCGGGTAGCACCTGGTGTATCAGCCACAGTGAAACGCTCTGAATTCCCAGCAGTGGCCAAAGCGTAAGCCAGCCACTAAGCTTCCACTTAGAATCGCCCATCCACAGCTTGCTCACCACAAACCAGATGGCCAGAGTAATGGCCCCAAGACCATTACCGACTGCCAGCTGTGTTTCACCTTCGAGACCTGCGATCTGTCCGGCTACCGCTTGCGTTTTCGAGTTGAATGCAGTGACCGACGCGAACAGCATAAACAGCTTCAATGCGTCGATTACCTGGGAGCTGCGTTTGGCGTTGAGAGCTATTTGCATCGGCATGGTCTATACGCGGATAGGAATGGCAGTCCGCACCCGCCAGACTTACTGCGGAAAACGCTGCGGAAGCGTTTCACTTTCAACTAGCGTGCCGCGAAGCGCAAAAAGCCATCAGACCAGCAGATTTCCGAAGGAGCCATCTTTTTTCACATGGTCTTTCCTCATCTTTCCTCCACTTTAAGCCTTAGCCGTATTGACTCGTTCTGTTTCAGCCTTAGTACGGGTATCCACACCGATCAGCAGCCAAACAACTAGTTTCGCTACTAATCCTTCGCCGAGGATCGCCTCGCATTTCTCTTTGACAAGATGGACAAACTCGTTATCAATTTCTGCATCAACCTCTCGAAACAAGCTTAGGAAGCTGTCACGTTGTGAAGCTTCCACTAAGCACATAATTCTTTGGTAGGTATACTCCAGCGTCTTCTTCATATATGCCTTAACTTGGACAAGAGCATCACCCATTTCGCGAATCAGTTTGTCCAATTCGTCTGGCGGATTTTTCGACTGGGCTTTCAACGACTGTGCGATCCCTAACAGTTGATGGACATGTTCTAGTGATTCTTCGTTAAGCAGCTTGATGTTCTCGACGTGTGCACTGGTGAGTTTTATGCTTCCTTTCCCCAACCAGACGTGCAGTACTCGTTCGAGCAGGTTACTGGGATTGGAGACAGTTGGCCCAATGTATGGCTTTTTGGGCCAATCGGTCGGTGCGTACGATCTGTACTCTATGGGCTTTGTGCCTTGTCGCTGGAATGCAAGCACGACTTTGACTGGGTCGTTTGCTCCAGCGGTCGGTGCATCGGTATCGTCAGATACCGAGTCAAAGTAAAGTGCTGCTCTTAACTGTCCGGCCGTAATCATGCTTCCGTCTTGCGTGATGGTGGCCAATCGCTTGGCAACATTGCGCAGCTGGCGAAAATTTCGTGGGAAGTCGAAGCTTAGTAAGAGCTTAAGCGCGGCGCGAGAAATCATGAGCTCAAGGGAGTTTGTCTTGGGGGCGATCTTCTTCCAAAAGTGATTAAGCCACCAGATAAAGCCCGGCAGAATTTCAGTTGGACGGTCGCACAGAGGAAGCAGTTCGTAACGATCGGAAAATCGCTCGAGCAACTCGGGCAGCATTTTACCTAGTGCGGGCAACTGTTCGAGTTCTGCGATACAGTTTGCGCCGGTGGTGCTGGCCAGCACCGGGCAATACTTGGGGATAGTCACCGAAATCTGAGAGACCTTTACTCGGTTGCTATCCAGGATTCGCAACAGCTTGGATTGCAAATTTTTCTGCAAATCACTATCGCCGGTCAAGAATTCATCAATGTTGAAAAGAGCGGAGCCCGCGCGATGCAGTTGGCCAATCGCGCCTTCAACTTCGGTGAATCTTCCATGCGGAATTCCGGCCAACTCGGATTCGATTCCGGTGACCGTGAAATTCGGAACGCTCACTTGTATCAGTTTGTGGCCTCCGCGCGCTGCGGCGACGAGTTGTCCAATCTCTTGCTTCAGTTGTTGAAAGTGGCGTATCGTAAGTTTGTCTGCCTGGTCATATGCACCAAGATTGAGCTCACTTCCATCCCATTCGTTGGCGAAGAATCGTGTAAAGTGCTCTTTGCCGACACCGGTTGGACCGACGACAATCGTATTGAACCCCCAACCTTCCTGGCGCTCGTCCGAATCGAGAAAGCTCTGCCACTCAGCTTTCTCGATGGCGACTTTCTCTCGGAGTCGACGATAGGTCTCGAAGGTCGGCTGGCTAAGAAACTGGATATGCTCTTTGTCTTGCAGAATATGGCGCGCAGTCAATCGTATGCAGGGGCTGGAGCCGCCGCTGACTTCCCATTGGAATCCTGAGCTGCCGGACGATTCAGGGTTCGACTCAGTCGTTGTCTTCGACTCGCTAATCGGAACGATTTGGCTATGACTCTGCTTGGAATCGAGCACTTGCCATAATGGTCGAAACACTTTCTCTGCGTAGTGAGACCAGCGAAACTCGATCAGCCAGTTTTGATCCAGCGGTTGTATTTCCAGTTCCGCGGGCGGGTGACTGTGCAAATAGAGAGCTGCCGGTGATTCGCGTTGAATCCGTCGACAGCGAAATGCAATGTCCAAGCGCTGGCGCTTGCCATCGATGTATTGCTGCAGAGCGATTCCAATCGATGGAATTCTTCGTTCAAACAGTAGTTCGGCACCGGCCAGCGTTCCAAGATGTGTTGTTCCTGCGATGACTAAGGTGTCGCGTTGCTCGGGCCCCTTGCTCAGATAAATCAAGCCAACGTCAGATTGTTCATCCGCCCGATCTTGGCTCTTGAGCGATTCGGTGCGAAAGGTCAGTCGGTCGAATAGCTTGGGCTGGTCACCAACGTCCAGGACGAAGCGATTGGGATAGCCGATCGTATCCATCACCTTCCGGAATTCGGGTGTCGAGCTCTCCGGTCTTTGGCCTGATGACAATTGCCCTATCAACGCGAACCCTAGAAACGACGTAGGTTCACCGAGCACGATGGTGGGATGTTTGCCCAGCGAGTAGATCGATTGAATTTCCTGTGCAGACTGGATGGCCATATGTTTCTGCCACAGCCGTATTCTCGCCACTCCTTGCGGGTCATAATCCTGAAGATCTTTGATGACCTGCGAAGTGGACGCCTTGAGGTGGCTTAAGAAGGCATCCGTTTTCTCTTTCAGATCAGGATCGATATAAAGTGGTGGTGCATCTGGAACTGGATAAACAAGCGAGCCGGTTAGCTTTCGCTGAATTAAGTCCTTCGCTTGTTCGTCGTCGCGTGCATCCGCCGGATAGGCTTTGCAGAGAATGGCGACGGGCCCCACTTGTTCGAAATGGCGCACAAACTGGCTGGCTTGGCGAGAGACCTGGGTGCGTTCCGGCGCCTTCTTGGCCAATTCCTGCTCCAGTCGACGGCATTCGATCTCAAAGGCTCGGCTGGGCGATTTGTCGTCGAATCCCCAACGTTGATTGACTTCTGGGAATCGGACCTGTCGGTCGATGGCGGTGAAGCTGGAATAAGGGCCCGCCGATGTTTGAAATCTCTTCAAGCCATTCGGCTCGGCTACTTCGTCAGTGCGATGTTGACCGTCGTCTAGTAGAGTACCACCAAAGGTCTCAAAGACCATAGCCGCCCAGTTGCGTCGTCCGCTGATGAATTCGGCCACCTGCTCGCTCCAAGCCAGTTGGTGAGCGTCGCAGAGAATGTCCACTGCAGCAAAGGTTCCATAGGCATTGGTGCCAGCGGCTACAACCAGAATCCGACCTGATTGCTCGCGACCTAAGTAAACCAAACCGACGTCGTAGTCCCTTCGTTGAAGTTTTTTAGGCGGCAAGATCCTCTGTTCAGGCTGCTCGCCCTGCGGCTTTACCAGGATCCCGCGCTGTTTTTCGCCCTGTCGCTCCCGATAAATTTGAAATCGCTCCAAGTAGCCGGTTAGCTTCAGCAACTCGGCTAGCTCGGGCATTTCAGCATCCATGCCATCGCTTGATAGCGGTTTTCCGCCCAAAAAATCGGTCGGGTTGCCGACTACCACCACGGGTGCTTTATGGCCAAGCGAATAGGTTTGCCGCACTGTCTCTGCATAGCCCAACGGGGAATCGATTGCATCGAGACACTCTCGCCATTGGCCGATCATGGCTTTGCCGATGTAGCCATACCGGTCATAATAGTCCAAGACTTGGCGATCCTCTTTCGTTAATTCTTCGACTTTGTGATGCTCCAACGCGTAGCAGAGCCTTTGGATGGGCTCGCGGTCTTCTGACGTAAAGTGCGCGTTGGGCGCGGCTACAAAGTTAAAGCTGCGGAGCTCTGTTCGGATAAGTTCCTGTGCTGAGCCGTCATCGCGAATATGGCTGGTGGCGTAGGATTTACAAAGAACCGAACCTGGCCCAATGGCATTCAGATAACGCATGGTTAACGACGGACGATCTACGGTGCGAGTCACGACACAGCCTTTTGCTAGATGTAACAATTCGTCAATCGAGTTACGACCTTGTTGCGTGATAGCGTAATGCCGTGCCGGCGCTACTTGCAAGTATCATCTTGCGATCTTTCTACTGTCGCGGCACGCAGGTTGCTTAATTTGTGCTCCGCAGTGTTCCCCGCAGCGATTTCCGCGATGAGCACGCAGCCGAATCTGTCGTAAGCACGAACAGTTCTATTCGTTTGTTTGATCCGTCCATCTCCATGCATTTGAGGCAGCTCGCGCGGTGCGAGTTGACCGCTGAAGATATGGTCCTTCTAGCTTCGTAAAGGGAACTATTCAAATGGAAGTCAATCGCTCTCTCCTCCCCAAAGGTGACACCGACGAGCCGGTGGCCCGCAATGGACTCGCCGTCGTAACCGACCAGTTGATACGTCGTGCAGCCGTAGTGACGCTGTCGTCGCCGCGCGTACTGCAAGAAATCGCGGCTGATCTGCGCTCGCGACGCGATACCAAGGCTTGCGAGATCGCGAAGGCGGAACTGGCTGCCAATGCAGAAGTGCAGCGAGTCAAGGTCAAGCTGTCGGCCGAAGAGATGCGACAACAGTTGTTAGTGCAGAGTAATGAAGTCAACGGCAAGTTGTTCCGCGAAAATCAGGCACTCATTGCCCGAAACATTATGCGAGCCGTCGAAAGCGAGAGCCGCGATCAAGAGTCGCTCGCTGCTAGCGACGTCGCCCCCGAAGATCGCGGCATGCTCGCGCAATTCATCAAAGGTCAAGCGGCCCAAGAGATTCAGGCTATCGCCATCCAACATAGCTTCGCAGCCAACTCTGCCGAAGACGACCACAACAACTAGTGCAACTTTCCACAGTGTAACTGGGTCTATCCATTAATCAGGAACCTGCAATGACTACGCATAATCGAGTAAACGAAACCGGACGAGAGTTGGCCAACCAGTCTGCTGTACTGCTCGAGGAAACCACAAACTCGTCCCCACTGCTGGGCGCTTTGCGAAGCTTCTGGATCAGCAAGGACGAAAAGAAGGCTAAACAAGAACTCTTGGGTGTAGTGACCGGGATAGCCAAAGGGTTAGAAGGTGAAGTGCTGGACAGCGCTGCAGAACTGGCGAAGCTGCACATCAATACAGCCAAAGATACGCGTCTAGCCGAGATGCGTATCCAGTCCGGCCACAACATGTCGCTTCTGAGTACCACTGCGACGAGCAACCTGAATCACGCGGTTGTGGGACTTTATGTCGACAAGAACCAGCAAGCCAAAGCGTTGGCCATGATCAAGGGTGATCCAGAGCTGAAACAGTTGGCGGCTGAATGTCTGGCCGAGTCCACTCAGCGCATCGCGGAGCAACTGATCCGCCGCAATCACCGCCCCAAGCCTCGCTAGCCACGCGTTGATCGTTCACTGGTAAGCCGTTCACTGGTAAGCAGGTCACTGGTAAGCAGGTCTCGGCTCAGCCGGGCCCGCTGACCAAGTTGGCGAAGAAACAATCGTTTGTCACCTAATCTTTCGTTCAATCTGACCACCAGATCTACTCATGATGACTACAGACAGAACACATCGACTGGCCGTTGTTGACTCGGTGCTGGTGGCCATGGCTGCGCTGGGCCTATTCATATTGCACTTGCAAGGTCGAGGCGCCTTTAACCTGCTGTTGGTTTTGGCAACGCCGGTTGTTTACGTAATTGCCTCAAAACTGCTGACACGTGGTGACCTACCTAGCACTGCTGCTCGCAGCTATTTGCTGTGCTTCCTGGCCGGTGTAACCGGGCTGATCATACACGGTCACGAAGTCCTCAATGCTCTGCAGCAGCAACTCGTGGCCAGTGACGAGTCTGCTCCGGCCTCGAGCGCCGAATTCTTGCGACTGATTTCACTACTTGTACCCTACATGCTCGGCCCGCTGGCATTGGGAATAGCGATT
Source organism: Ottelia alismoides (assembly GCA_037367405.1). Lineage (NCBI taxonomy): Eukaryota > Viridiplantae > Streptophyta > Magnoliopsida > Alismatales > Hydrocharitaceae > Ottelia > Ottelia alismoides. The sequence continues at coordinate 125,693 of JAZKJV010005743.1, forward strand.
TATACCGTTGCTTCGGTATTCGAATCGAGCAATTCAACCGCCCATTTTTTTGGCAGCGCGATCGAGAAAGTTGGGCGGTGGCTCGCGGAGAGCCAAGCGCCTGAAGAAGTGCGAGTTTATGTGATGGAGATGGTCCAGCACTTCAGTCACTTGCAAGCCGGTTGTCAATCGCTGGGCGATCAGGCCATCGCGACGCAACTGAACCTGACTGGCATGCAGTCGGCTGTGCAACAGTGCCAGGGATCTCTCGAGCAACTGACTGGCAGCGCTCATCGTTTACAGCCAGGCATTCAGGAGCTAGCGAACGATGTCGCCGCCATCTCTGCCAGCCTTGACCAGCTCAAGACAGCAGTTAGCGAGATTCACACGGTCGTCGACGATCTGTCCCGAGTCGTTAGCCATAAGATTTTGGAGCTCTAGTGATGATCAACCGTCATAGCCTTCCGGTATGGATGCTAGCCGATACGCTGATGATCGTGTCCAGTTTAGGCGCTTTCGTGGCCGTGCTGGTGCTGTTGCCGCTGCTCAACCAGGCTCGAAGAGCTGAGCAGGCCAGCATCGCGGCTCAAGCCCAACTGGTTGCAGCTCAACGCGAGCATCAGCTCACACAAGTGAAGTTGGTTGACGAGCATGTTCGTTCGGAAAAATTGGCAGACGAATTGTCCCGCGCGGAAGCCCAGCTGACAGACCTGTTGGCACAAGCGGCCACCGAGCAAACGCTTCGGCAAGAACTCTTAAACTTGCGAGGCTCGATGAAGCGCACTGTCTTCGTCATCGACCGCAGTGGCAGCATGGGCAAGCTTCCTGACAACAAGCTGCGTCGAGCCAATTGGGGCACCGATATGAATGCTTGGACGTTTGTCACGAATCAAACGAAGGCCTGGTTGGCCAATCTTCCTGTCGAGTCATTCCGACTGGTGTTATTCAACGAACAGATACAAGCTTTTCCTGAAGCTAGTGAAAACTGGGTATCCGGCACCGATTGGAAGTCTCGGGCTTGCGAGTTCCTTGTCCAACAAAAACCGACTGGATTTACCAACACCGAAAAAGCACTACGTGCAGCGCTTGCGCTCAAGCCGACCTGTGTCGTCTTGTTTTCAGACGGTGCGCCGACCAACTCGATGGGGCAATTGGAATCGAATCAACAGGTTCGCATCCTAAAGCTGCTCCGCGAGCATCAACCGAAGGTTCCCGTCAATGTCATAGCACTTGGTAATTACTTCAACGAAGACCTGGCCAACTTCCTTCAAGAGTGCGCTTCGATCACAGGCGGCGGGTTCGTCGGCCTCTGAACGCAAGCTCCCTAATCCATTCGTCATTTATGTAGATCAGGTAATCGCACGCCGTAACGGAGTGTGAGCAACCGACTGTCGTATACACAAGCGTGCTAAACGGTTGTTGGCTCCGGCTACCACCTGTTGAGATTGACTTGCGCCCTGTTGTTTTGCTTTGTGGGCGTGTGCCCCGAAGTATGTTATTCCGATTTGGACTTTCTAGTTTTTGGGGATTGCTATGAGTGTTTTGTTGCTGTTGATCGCGATCGTAGCCGTGCTGGTGCTGCTCATGCTCGGCCGTAAGTTGTTCAGTTTCGTATGCACGCAGAAGGTTGTCAGCGGTGTTGTTTTGTGTTGTGTCGTGGTGCCGAGTCTGTACTTTTTTCGAGACCTTATAGCTGCCAGCGTCAACGTCGATGCCAGTCTAATTCAAATTCGCGAAGGCATCCATTCGGTCCATTACGCCTTCTTGGACATGGTAGGCGATGCCATGTTACGAGATCTCCGGACGACTTATGACAAACATCAGAGCCGCATTGCGGAGATTAAGCGCAGCCTACCCTATTTGGAAAAGGAAGAGGCGAGTCGCCAGCGCATTGAACTTGAGCGTCTGTCGGATGCCTGCGAAGAGCTTCGCCGTCAACAGGCTCTGACAATATCTGAAATCAATAAGGAACGCTTGAAAGCCCAGAGAGCATTGGTACTCAAGCGAAAGCAAGCTGCTTTGGAAGCAGACTTGCTATCGACCTACACGATCGTGCGTCTGGAAACAGAACTGAGCGCCTATTTCTCCGAGGAAGAGACCGCCCAAGCTGCAGCTCAGTTTAACTTCTTCCTCGACGCCGTTAATGAGGGAAATGTTGATCGAGCCAAGGAACTCGTGACTTCGAAACTCAACTCGCGGATGACCGCTGCAGCGCTAAAGAGCTTGAAGGCGAACGTTCCTGCAGAGCTACATGACAGTTTCGATTTGCGTCGCAACGAAGAATCGGGCGCGCTCGAAGTACATGCGGGCTCAAAGGTAGCCACGCTGGTCAGTGAAGATGGCGGACGCCACTGGAAAATTGATGAAGTCTGGTGAACCAGGTGGCCCTGCGCTGGTGGTCATGCTCAGCGGTCGCACGGCCGATTGGTGGGCGACGATTCAGCATTATTCGGTGCGTGTGCGGTATTGAGCGATCGTCGAACGGTGAAGGTTCAAACGATATGTCAGCGAAGACAACTCGAATGCACAATCGATGGGTGGCATGCATCCGGTTGCTGAAACGCATCGCGATGGCGCTTGGTTGGGTGATGATCACTCATTGGCGCTATCGCACGCTCAAGAGTTCCGTACGCGCCAAGCTCGGCGTTGAGTTGGCGGAGAAGAGCATGCCGACGAAAGCTGAACGTAGTTTGTGGAAATCGTCGGCCGAAGTAATGGCCGCAGCCATTCTGCCCGCACATCGTCAAATGGTACGGCGTCGCAGTATGCGTTTACGAAGCGTGTTGTCGAAGTTGCAAAAGTTGGATCATGGCAAGCAATATGTGCTGAAAACACCCGCCGGCATTCGCGTCTATAGTGCCGCCGTGGCGCGATGCTGGAGAGCTGTCACCCAACAAGACATCGCAGCTGATGTATTCAGCTCGGACCAAAAAGGTAACATCGCCCGAACATTGATCAGTTGGTTGGAGAAGTCGGGCGTAGAACGGTACGACCTGGTCGCAGCGCCTCGGGCGGTGGTGACAGGGAAACTTCTTGAAGATGCTTCCACGGTTCCTGACGAGCTGAAAACGTTCCAACGATGCACCGAGCAAGAAGTCCGCGAAGTTCAAGATAACTTATTGCGTACAGAACTGGACGCTGCTTACGACGTGGCTGATGCCGAGCTATTTGCTGCGATGGCCTTGCATTCGTTACAGCATCTGGGATTGGCCGAAGCTCTGCTAAAAGCCAAAGCGGCTGAGGAAGGTACGAAATTACTAATTGATGGTTGACGCTATAAGTCAGCTTTCATAGCCAGTAAATGTTCATAGTTCGTTTCGCCGTTGTTTGTGGTTCTTCTTTGGGAGTAGATGAGATGCGAATTGTCAAGAGCGTTTCTGTCATGGTTATGTTGTGCGGTGGACCGGTGATCGCCCACGCGCAGGTGCGTGGAGCCATACGTCCACCGGCGGTGCGCCCGACGGCGCCAGTGGCGACGCCGTCAGCCGCCAGACCGACGACGGTCAGCCCTACGCGAGCGAGTCCCGTTAGTGCAAGTTCAGCTAGTGCGCCGGCCGGAACTACCGCTGTCGGTCCCAAGCCATCGGCAACCGGAAATCGTCCGGCCACGGTGCCCCGAGTCTCGGGGAACTCATTGTCATCCAACAAGCCACAGCATCTGTATGGCATTTTCGCCACCGATACGAACACTGGAAAGACCTCGCTCTACAAGTATGGCGTCTCTGGGGGTAAGACCAAGACAAGTAGCCAACTGCCTCCATCCATGCAGCGCAGTACAACCGCAGCCTCGCGTGATTACAGCAATCGAGCTTTGACGCAAGTTCAGTTGCTTAACAAGCAAGCTCAGGCAAACGGTCAATCGGTCAAATACTCAACTCGAACGTTGCAACGCATTCCAGCGCAATCGTCAATGTCACCGACGGCTCGCCAGGCCGTTATTGCCGCCGAGAAGCAAGCGGTAACCAAGTATGCAGTTAAAAATGCGGAAAAGTTGCCGACGGGTAACACGTTGCCCAAGCCTTATGCTTACTCGCGTACCAAGTAATTGTGCGTTGCGGTGGATCGACTCTGTAGTGCCGCCAAGAGGACGTAGACGAACAGAACCATTGCCGTTTGCGCCAGTCCAAGCGACCGCAAGCGGCAGCCATCGTAGAATCGAATCGGCCACGGGGCCCAGTTCGCGATCGCGTTGAAAGCCATGCCGCGAAAAAAAACTTCTGGACCTGATTTGTATTCTTTGTGACGGGCCTGCTGGAGTCGATGAAAGCGGAGGATGAGCGCAGCGTTCGCGAAGGATTGACCGACGACGTGTTGGAGATTTTTGATCTGCTCAAGAAGGAAAGGACGACCGAAGCAGAGACCCAAAGAGTAAAACTGGCCGCCAGGGCTCTGCTGAAAAGAATCCTAGAGGAACATCCTCGCGTGTTGATCGAAGACTGGTTTCGCGAGTCGCAAACCCGGCAAATCGTAAAGGATGCTTTGGCAGAAGTGCTTGATGCCACGCTTCCAGAAACCTACGACAAACAACTGTTTCAGAAGAAACGCGATGATGTATTCGAAGTGATTCTCGACTACGCACTTAGCGGGGCCAAGTTCGCAGCGTAATTTGGCTTGATAGACTATGTATCACCCGAGCCACCAGGTTCGCAACGCCCAACGGCTCAAAGCATTAGTGAATTACCCCATGGCTCCCTGACCACCGCTGAAAATGGCCCCCTCTCCATCGTTGGTCATAGGTAACTTCATTCCAGGGTTGGACGACCATGTACAATGTTTCCTTTTAGGCGTTTGACCTTGACATAATACGCCAGACATTCGCCCGGTACTTCTAAGCAGCCCCCGTCCGAATGTCCAGTTCAGTGAATCACCTTCAGGCAAATTCCTTTTACAGATGAGTGGCCTTCCGATGTCAAACAGTTCGCCATTCGATGACCCATGTCGACGCAGTCAGCGATGGATGCGTTTTTTCGTAAACGATCAGCCCAGTATCCTGAATCATGCGATTCGACAGGCGACAGGATTGAGCGATAACGCAGCAATCGCTTGGCTTTCGCCGCTCAAGGACGACGGATACAGAGAGTATTTTGATCAAGCGTTCTTAGAACGTCTTGGCGTCTCGCCTGCTCGTGTGCCTCTCAAAGATTTTTGGCCTAAGGGAGGGCCTCACTGGGATGGTTTGGCTTTGGCCGGCGCCAAGGATGTTATCTTGGTGGAAGCAAAAGCAAACATCGCCGAATTCGCAACAGATCCGTGTGGCGCTGCGGCTCCACAATCAATCGAACAAATCCGTGATTCGATCGGCAAAGTGCAAAAGTTCATGGGTGTTTCGGGCAAACGCGGCCGCCCCGAGCTTTGGCTCAACGCTTTCTACCAATACACAAACCGCCTGGCGCATCTTTACTTTTTGCGAGAGCTGAACAAAATCCCTGCGCATCTCATCTATCTTGACATCATCAATGACCCGGATTCTGGCGACGACGCCGTAACATCGGCTCGCGAATGGAAGTCATTGGTTCGACTGGCTGAGGCCTGCCTCGGCATCAGCCCGAGTAAAAAGCTGATGAAGTATGTTCACCATATCCACATTGATGTCGTGGACTTTTAAGTTTATGTCTAGCAGGATACTGACGAACTGTCATTGTCTCAGAAGGGTTTCCTTATGTTGTGGAGGTTCGGATCGAACACGGTGCTTCACAACATCTGGCGACTCACTTTTTAGTCGTCCATCTTACCAAAGAACCAATGACGCTTTCCGATCTTCGAAATCTAATCATGGCGATGCGCGGCAAAAGTAGCAGTGTTTGATTGCCGAAGCACCGCGAAGCATACATTTGAAATGTTCGGCGTTGACGGGATGTAACGATAGGATTCTACAAAATCAATCTTAGGAGTGACCAACTCTTGCATGCAGGCAAGAGTACGAAGCCGCTTAGGTTCGACGGCGGGTATCATACGCACCTCACCGAAGGTCCGCTTTCCGTTTTCATTTCCAAGAAGTACAGCAAGCTTGATTTCCTTTGGGCGGACTACTTCGACGATAAATCGCATGGTGTCTATTACTTGCTTTCCCCCAGATTCGGCAAGTTGCTCGAAGAGATCCAGGCCACCGGCTTTTTCCTGCGCCAGATGCACGCAAAACTTGGTTTTGAACATGCAGCTTGGGAACGAGACTATCGCCAGTTGGTAATCACTGGATGGGGAGGCATTGCCAAAGGCATGCACCGCGTCGAAAGCCATCGAGGTAGTCACTGCTACTCTCTGCCTGATACCAAAGACTTTTTCGACATCCAGCCACTAAAATCGGGGATGGCGTGATTGGCTGCCCTTTTTGAAACGCAGAGAAAGACAAAGAGGAGCAGAGGAACGCGGAGAGGAAGAGAAAGCCTAACCACGGAGACGCGGAGGCACGGAGAGAACCAATTACTTTACTTGTAAAGTATCTTGGAAGCCTGAAAGAATTGCTTGAGACGTTTCTATTGGCCGGATGCCTAACAACTATGTGGCTCGAATGCTAGCGTTCGCCAGAAGCAACTTGCTAATTCATTCGAGGGGCGGCTAGGATCACATCCACCTTCAACCCCGAGGCCGGGTGAATTATTTTGAACTGGCTGCGTTTCAGTACAGCGTTGCGTATGGCGGGCTCTGACAGATAGAAGTCGCTCGCTGGAAATGCAAGCAGCAGCGGTTCGATGTGTTCGGTTCGCAAGTCGGCAACCATATCAACATCGTTGGTAAAGCGAGGTTCACCATATGCCATGCTGGCCATAGAACCAACCACCCAATAGTCGACGTTGTGCGATTCAAACCACTGGGCCACATGCTGCATCAGTTCATGTGGTTGAAGGTCATCTCGCAACATTATTGGCTGCGCCATGGCTGATTCGTCGCGCTATCTCTCGATTGACTTGTTGGCTGTCCCAGTCTGGATGCTCAGTCTGTATGGCTCCTCGCAGAATAGCTTTGGCAGATAGCCACATGCGTCCCGCAATTTGCAGTCGCTCAGCTTCAGACTTTTCACGTAGCACGTCCGCCATGGCATCTTCCATGACTTCAAAATCCATGGGACGATTGAGCATGTGTGAGACTCAGAACTTAAGGCGTGGCTTGGGTGATGAGTAGCATTGCGCGACGATTGTACGATTGTATCGCAGTTTGCTTATCCGGATCAGTCCCGATTATCAAGGAGTATCGTAAATTATGCCGGCGTGGGTTTTCGACGTTCAAGCGAGAGTCGCGTCCTGGGAGAATGCCGCTACCAATGGTTCCTGCTGTGACCCCGCGTCCCAACTTTCTAGATAATTGCGCCACGCTATCGGCAGCGCCCCTGTGATACCTATGACCCATGATTGGTAACCCTCAGAATGTCCGACCTGATCATTCGCTCTGAACGAGCCCTGGCGTGTCTAGTCGATACATCAATCTCGCCAGCCAGACAAGTGGAAGATGCTATGCAGTGCTTTAGCGGTCTCATGCTCTCCGATTTGGATGAGGACGTGAGAGACCGTTTGACAAGCAACTTGGCTGCGACGATGTCAGTGACCGAGGCTTACGATTTCCAGGATGACGAGTCACTAGACCGAATGAGCAGCAAGGATCTAGAGAAGTGCATGGCAATACTCTCGGCGGCGGCGCAAGACGCGATTGCCGACGAGTGCGAGCGATTGATCGCTGAACTGGATAAGGCCGCAGGCTACCTTCCAGTCGCTACAGTTCGAGAAATTCGTGAACATCGAACCGCGATGATACCGGCGCTCATTCGTTGCATCGAAGAAGCGGCGGAAACGCTCTGCGATGGTGACGATACGGCGATCGGTAACGCGGCGTTCTTTGCGCTGTTTTTGCTCTCCGAATTCAACGCCCAGGAAGCACTACCTGCACTGCTAGAGGTGCTGTCACTGCCTGGCGAAGTGCCCTTTGATTTATTTGGCGATACGGTAACGGAAGGTCTCGCATCGATACTGGCTCAGTTGGCCTTGCCTGAAATCGATTGCCTGACGCCACTGATTGAGAATCGAAAAGCCAATGAGTACGTGCGCGAGGCCGCGGTTCAAGCGTACGTGTGTGCCTACGCCGCTCAGAAGATCACTCGCAATGATGCGCTCAGCGCGCTAAAGAAAAGCCTGGAGTGGGGCATCGCTTGCAACGACAGCGAGCTAGTAACGAGTGTGATTTGTAGCCTGACCGATATCGCACCTCGCGAACTCATGACGGAAATCGAGTCGGCATTCAAGGCACAATTGGTAGATACGTCGATCATCCGACTTGATGGTGTTGTCGACGCCGCGCAAAACTCCGAACCCTGGAGATGGCCAAGTAAGTATTCGCGGCTAGGGATAGCCGACTGCTTGAAAGAACTCAAAGGCTGGGCAACGTTTGACGACACACCCAAGAAATCGAACCCGACATCCAGCCCGAGTACCGCTCGCCAATCTTCAGCCGTCCAACCGGGTGTGCGCGTTATCGACCTGGGTAAACAATCTCGTACGGGCCGTCCCGGTCGCAATGATCCTTGCCCGTGTGCCAGCGGTCTGAAGTACAAGAAATGCTGCGGCAAGTAGTTTTCAGCGCGCTCGTTTCAGCAGGTGAACAGTTCGTGATAAGAAGGCTGCTATTGCCGCTGCCAGTGATGAACGTGCGATCACAGAGAAGAAAAAACTAGTCATCAGTTGAAAACGCGCGCAGAGCCTTTTGAAAGCCGTTCAAAATTTACCCGGTCACGCAACCGCGTTATCAAACAAAAACATTAAAGTCTTGCCCAAAATCGTTCAAAAAAGCACCACTAGTGTTATAGGTGTTGAGGAGATGACTTTTGTCGGTCAACGCAAGAGTAGTCGAGTCTACACACGAAAACCAACAACAGTGCGTACCTACGACCATATGCAAGAATTTCGAATCGCGACAGAGGACTCGCGAAAAACAACTACTGCCATTTCGAACTCTACATCTTCCGCCTTCGTAGTCTGTCAGACAAAGCGCAGGTTGCTTAGGCCGGTCTTTGGGGCTACGTGAACTGCATGACTGCTACTACCAGGCAATTGATTGCAACTATTGAATTTTTAGATGAGGAATGCTTAGAAGTTCGATTACGCGTCTATTGAGTGATCTTTCTGTTTCGGAGGTTGTTGTATGATTTCTCGCAGCGTGGAACGAGGAACTCGTTTTAAAAACGGACAAAGGCTCATGAGTTATGAGCGCTTAGAACAGCGTCAGTGTCTGGCTGGTGATGTGGCTGTGTTGAATACGCCCGATAATACATTGCGGGTTACGGGTGATAACTCAAGCAACCAAGTTCTCATCAGCAGAGAGTCGACAGCGATCGTTGTTCAAGGATTGAACGGGACAACTATCAACGGGCAGTCGAGAGTGCGTTTTGCAGGCCTTGGGACGACTCTCAACGGGTTGGAAGTGACGATGAACGCAGGTAACGACGCAGTGTTCGTCGATGACCTAAGTGTCCTTGTGTCCGTAGTGATAAGCGGCGGCGCGGGCAACGATACCTTCGACTTGGACAATGTTTCTGTGGGTAGGGACGCGACAATTGACGCGCGTGACGGTGCGAACTCGGTCTACCTTGACAATGTGGTGGTCAACCGCAACTTGGCGGTTCGAGGTGGAATCAACAATGACTTGGTTGGGTTTGACAGATTAAATGTTCGGGGAACCACTCTCGTGGAACTCGGTGCTGGCAATGACCGTTTGGCGATTGACTTGTCCACGCATAACGGAGCAGTGACGCTGGATACTGGCGGTGGTGCAGACTTCATTGGACTGGATCAAGTAAGGGTCTTAGGAACAGCCAGGATCAATTCGGGAGCAGGCAATGACTTCCTGTATGTGGATCGTACAACCGTCGTGGGTCGCGCCACCGTGGACGGTGGAGCAGGTATTGATCGCCTTGATCGCGATCGGGCGTCGCAATTCGGTGCCTCATCGAGCGTAACCCAGTTTGAAAACCGCGTGACGGGTGGTGAGCGAACATTTGATGCCGTTTTTGTAGAGCTTGAGCGACGGCGTGCCGCCGCGTTGGGCCAATTCGATGAAAGTGGCGACGCCTGAAAACAGACGAGATTGGATGCGCGAGAGGGTTATGGGCGCGGGGATGGTCGATCGATGATCATCCCTCCGATGCCAAGCAACAAGATGACGGCCGCAAAGCCAAACCAAGTGCTACGTCCCAGTGACCTTGATGCTGCGATCACCGAAGTTGACCTCATCAAATAGCTCAACCCACGGGCGTGTCCATCACTACCAGACTACGCGATTTGTTCCTTGCGAGTTAGCTTCCGTCGCCCGCGCGGACGATTGTAAATCCCACATTCACTCCGTCACCGACGAGTGCTGACGTTTTGCGTTGTTCAAGGTTAAGGTACCTATCCGGATCAGCGAGCGAGAGAGATTGGCGAGCCATTGGAGATTTATTGGTGGAAAGAGAATAAACGGGAAGCGTAAGTTTTTTTATTCGAGCCTCGCGATGGGAGGTAAGCCACTAAAATCGGGGATGGCGTGCTTGGCTGCCCTTTTTGAAACGCAGAGAAAGACAAAGAGGAGCAGAGGAACGCGGAGAGAAAGAGAAAGCCTAACCACGGAGACGCGGAGGCACGGAGAGAACCAATTACTTTACTTGTAAAGTATCTTGTAGGCGAGTAACTTGGCTGCCCTTTTTGAAACGCTGAGAAAGACAAAGAGGAGCAGAGGAACGCGGAGAGGAAGAGAAAGCCTAACCGCGGAGGCTGCATCACGACAGCGTCTGCTATGGTGAGGGTTAAACAACACAGCCCTTACGATTGAAACAGCTCGTGGACAGGCTGGAAGTTGACGTAGTCGGTTCCCGAAGCTGATTCGACAAAATGAAACGCTCGGCCAGAGGGAGTCTCTTCGATGCGCTTGCTCCAGTCGATACCCAATGCCGAGTAGATGGTGCAGGCGATGTCTTCCATGTAAATCGGTCGATTGTGGGACCAGCCAAATTCGGTAATCACCGCACCAATCGCATCTGTTTTACCGATCACGCCTCCACGCGCGATGCCGCCACCGACAAACATGCCGCTATGCGCGTGAATGTAGTGTTCGCGACCAGCACGAGTGGCGCTGATCTCACCGGGGGTTCTGCCAAACTCGGTCATGCAAACAATCAGTGTTTCATCCAGCAGCGATTTACCAGGCAAGTGCAGACTGGGCAGCGCTTCCAGATCGGTCACCAGCGATGCAAAGGCCTTGTCTAGTTCGCTCATCAACACCGGATGATTGCGCGTGCCAGGTTTATAAATGTCGCTATGGTGATCCCAGCCGCCATGGCTGGCCAGGATGAATCGCGTGCCTGCATCGGCGCGAAGCAAGTTGCGAGCCAGCGCAAGCGAAGTCCCGATCGATGTGGAGCCATACCGCGACTTGTCATCCTCGGAGAGCGCAAAGATGTCCGGCACGCGCGGGTCATTCATGATCTCCCACGCGCCGCGATAGTACTGATGGTAGTCAAGAAAACGTCTGTCGATGCCGGCTCGATTTCCTCGCAAGCCTTGATCCAATGTTTGCAGCCTGTGCCAGCGACGCTGCAAAGTATCAGCCATGTCTTTGCGAGGTGCCAGGTCAGGTGGTCCCTTGTCGAACGAAAGATTCAACGGGCCGAACTCTGCGGAAAGAAAACCATTGTTGATCAATCCAGCCTGGTTGCCTGCCATGTTCATCGAAATATATGCAGGCAGCGAATCGGTCGCCCGACGTTCGTGCGCAAGCTCATGACACACGACAGCACCAATTGCCGGAACTTCTTTCGATAGCGCTGGATTCAATGAGTGACCGGTTTGAATGTAGTATTGGGCTCGTCCGTGAACCGCATCCCAGGCCGCCAATGAACGAACCACGCTGACCTTGTCGATAATCTTGGCAAGATTCGGAAACACACCTAGCGGCAGCGCCAAGCCATTGCCGCAGGCTTGAATATCAAAGTAGTCAGGCGTCCAAACACCTTGTTTGGCATCGAGCGAATCAAGTTGGCTCATGCCACCTTCAAGATTGATGAAGATCACTTGCCGAGCCGTTTTTCGAAGCGACGGCTCGTCGCTCGCCATGACACGCGCATCGGCCATCCAAGGTAACGCTCCGCCCGCGATGCTCAGACCACCCCAGCGCAATAATTCGCGCCGCTCAAGCGTAAACATCGATCGAGGTTTTTGTGGAGGTGTCACAGTGCGCACTCCTGCTATCCTAACGACACAATCAAAAGTAGCTTAATAGTTGAATAGGAAGTCAAGTTTGTTCAGCAAACTCCATTGCAGATCTTCGATCCCGGTTTGTCGGTGCTCCGCCAACCAGGCTTCAGCAATACCACGTTCTTCATCCGTAGGCCTGCGCGAGAGCGAACGCAGGAACATGGCTTCGACAATTTCGTGATTCTCTAAACGCGATTCGAGGACCGTTTGCGCAAAGCCTGAGCTCTTAGTGCTCACGCGGCTTGTCACGAACTTGCTGTTCATCATCATCAACGCTTGCAGAATAGAACCGCCCTTGGTTGGGTTGGCCCACTCGCGATTGGATTGCCCGAATGTTCGCAAGAGCTGTTTGGCGTCGCTATCGCCGATGTTTTCAGGCGTGGCAGCTTGCGTCCAGTATCGCATGGATGATTGGGGCGTTCCATACAACATGTGCTTTCGCGGATAGTTCGCATAAACACCGGTCGCCTCGACCATCGCATCGTGCAACTCTTCTGCGCTGAGCATGCGCACATAATGCCTCGCGAAGTAAGGTGTGTATGCCGCTTGCCATGGCTGTTCGAAGTGCGACGATAACTGGTAAGCCGAAGATTGAGTTATCGTGCGCATCAGCATCTTCAGGCTGTAGCCGCTCTTCTCAAACTCATGGCCCAGTTCCTCAAGCAGTTGTGGATTGGTCGGCTGGATGGTCCAAGGTGTCGGCGGTGGATTGTCTGGATCTTGCCTAGCCAGATCAAAGCCATCCACCGGTTCAACGATGCCAATTCCGAAGAATTCTTTCCAGAACAGATTGGCAGTTGCCTTGGCAAACTGAGGATGCGATGTAAGCAGTTGCGCGAATTGCGTTCGCAGCGGGCGATTAGGCTGGGCGACTTGGCCATTCAAGATAAACGTAGGCTGCACCGCTTCGCCTTGGCGATGCAAACGTACGGAGCTAGGAGAATTGCAATCGTAGCCTGGCCCATCTTCAGTAATCGTGAATCGATCTTGAAACGGAACAATGCGCACGCGCGTCTTGCCAAAGAACGCGGCCATGGCCCACAAGTCTTCGCGTTTTTGGCGCGACAAACCCAAATCAACTTTTTCCAAGAAACCTTTGCCACCATGGCAAGAGATACACTGAAAGTTGATGCCGAGAAAAAATTTCGAAGATTGAATGACGATCTCATCGGCAGTATCTTCGTGACGATCCGAGTACATCGTATCGCCGGGAATATGCAACCTTGCCAGGTACCCAGAGGGAGCGGCATCGGGCATCCATACCGAGGCAGCCGCATTGGCTGTGAGCAATTCAGTTACTAACTGGTTATACGGCTTATCTTCTCGTAACGATTCGCGCATCCAGTGGTCAAAGTTTTGTGTGGCGGGATTGCCGATACGGTTGGCACAGTTTCGGAATAGATCTCCATACCAATAAGCCCATTTATCGACCCAGGCTTCGGAAGCCAGTAAGCGTTCGATCTCCTTGTCGCGCTTCGAAACATCCGTATCGTTGATAAACGCTTCGACTTGCTCGACTGTGGGTATGCGGCCGGTTAGATCCAGATGAACACGTCTCAGGAATGTATAGTCATCCGACAGCGCAGCATGCGGAATGCGATTTTGTTCCATCGCTGTGAACAGACGATCGTCGATAAAATTGCGGCGTTGGATCTTGTCCTTAGTGATCGATGGCTTCGGAAGTTTCTCGACGACTTGCGTGGTTCGTTCGCTTACCTCGGCATCGGGTCGAGCACGCGAGAGCTTCTCGGGTGCGTGCTCGGCATCCTGCGGTAGTTTCGAACCCGGCTTGTCGCGGACTGTAACTGCTTGAGCTTGCACGTAGAGCTGAGGGTAGCAGCAGAGGGTCAATGTCAAAGCCAACTTGACGAAGAGATGCGCCGGGCGATGGCCACATTTGCTCTCGATGACTTCGATCGGCAACATGTTCGTTTCCCTTGCACAACGTTGGGCGTTGCTACTTTGAACGAGTCGTAGTGGATACAGCTCCGCTGATGAGAGTTTCTATACTACCATCTTTCTTCAGCAGTCGAACGGCTCGGTTTCCTCGATCGCAAAAGTAAAGTCCACCATCGGCGGCCGGAGCCATCTTGGCTGGAATGGCTAGCGGTTGACCGAGCTGTTTAGGATCGGATTTCGCTAAGGCAATGCCTGACATTCGGCTACCAGTGAAATCGCTTGGGTGGCCTGAACCAGCCGCAGAGATTACAACGCCATGGAGAACAGCGCGGATGCGATGATTACCGCTGTCAGAAAAGTAAAAGCAATTCGGTGAGGCGACTACGACATCGAGCGGTGAAAAGATCTTGGCTTTCTTGGCAGATTCGCCATCACCGGCGAAACCAGCTCCAGCATCGTCTGAGCCTTTGCCGATACCGCAGACCGTTTCGATCGTTCCATCAACGGCAACTCGACGAATGCGACTGTTACCGAAATCGCTGACGAAGAAACCGGCTTCATCGCTGTCGAATGCGACTGCTATCGGCAAGCTCAATTGCGCTGCGGTGGCTGGTCCGCCATCGCCTGATAATCCGGCTGTGGAACCCGCCACCGTTTCGATCGTACCACTATGCGCAATTCGGCGTACGACATGATTGAACGTATCTGCTACCAAGACATTGCCGCGACGATCGACTGCCAGCCCTTGCGGATTGTCCAAACTACATGCGCTAGCCGGTCCATGATCACCTGTCAGGCTGGCCACTCCATTACCGGCCAGCGTCGTGATGATCAGCGAATCAAGATCGACGCGCCGAATGCGATGGTTGTTCGAATCGGCGATGAGCAGCGAGTTATGAACGGTATCCAGTTTCAAATCGTTGGGGGCATTGAACGCAGCTTGCAAAACAGGTCCGCCATCTCCTGCAAAGCCCATCTCACCATTGCCACCCCATAAGGAAAGTTTTCCCGATGGTTCGAGCTGAAAAATGCAATGCGATTCAATATCGGAAATCAACAATCGTCCATCGCTCAGGCGCACAATTCCCGAAGGCATTGAAAGCGATTGGTGATCTGCACCTTGTGCAAGAGCGATGTTGCGAAAAGCGCCGCTTACGATAGTGACCAACGGCAACATAAACCACAGCAGGTGATGTGCGTTCTTAACTTGGCAGCTCATTGCTGTTCTCAACACAGTGCGCTTTGAAATTGAGACTTGAATGAATGGAAATGAGTATCCCATTAGGCTTTGCCTCAAAAGGCCAAGTATAACTGCCTCATGCTCGTGCTGGCCAGCTTGTTAGAGTATTCAGTTCAAGTAACCTTGCGACGACGACACGAGTCGACGAATTGGGCTGCCCTTTTTGAAACGCAGAGGAAGACAAAGAGGAGCAGAGGAGCGCGGAGAGAAAGAGAAAGCCTAACCACGGAGGCACGGAGGCACGGAGAGAACCACTTACTTTACATGTAAAGTGTTTAGGATGACACAATAAGGAGCAGGCCTATATTGTCTTTCGAGGACGCCCTAAGCCGACGGGCGCTAGCCCTGGTTGACCCAAATTGCCCGCAGGGCAACTAGCCGAAGCGAAAGACCTCGTGGAGCTTAGTGACATTGGCCAATGATCGCGCTAACCGAACCGCCTACCGTTCAGAACGGTGAAGGCTTCGCCCTTATCACCGACTTTACTGCCTCAGACAGTGAGATTCAGCTTATCGGTTCAAACGCAAACATCGCCAACCACCGACATCAGCTGAGCCTGCGTGTATCGCGATCGAGTTAAGGTGATATTGAAACCGCTGCCTCTCGCGGTCGTGGTTCCTACCACGACGATCTTTCCATCGGATTGGGTAGCGCTATCTGAGCTCCAGGCTCTTGTTGAAATCGTCTCAACCGTCGCGTCGTAGTAGCTCGGCCCTTTGGTAGTTACTGGGGACCGACGCAATCGGTTCGTCCAAGTTAACGTTTAATCGTCGCCTGGAGATGATGCGATTGTAGGTCAGATGTCTTCCGCGATCCGCTTGGAGCGTTTGAATCTCGAGTTCGTTGTGGGGCGCAATCAGTTTCAGCCAATGGAGCCAGAGTTGCCAGCCATCGTGCATTGATTCAGCTCGCTCGACATCGACCGCGCCCGAAGATTGCCAATGCTGCTGCCACCAAGCCGCTGAGTGCATGCTGCGTAGAGAGGGCTCGGCGGTGATCCATCCAGCCAGGTGCGTTGGAACACTATCGCGTATTTCATCAACGAAGCCAGCTAAGGCGGCAGCAATGAAACCAGCTGGTTTGACGAAACGCGCGAGGTAGCTGAGGTAAAGATCATCCGTTCCAAAGTAGGGTAACGCATCAATCGTTACAATCGCATCGAAGAACTCGACCGCAAAAGGTAAACTCCGCGCGTCTGCGTGAATCGGAAAGACTTGCTGTTCGAGCTGAGCGTCACATACGCGCCGCCAATTCTCAGATGCACCAAACCAAAGATCCGTCGCCCATACTTGCACACCATATTCTCTCGCCAAAAAAATCGAAGAAGCGGCTTTACCACATCCCAGATCCAGCACCTTCATCCCAGGCTCTAGGCCCAAATCGGATGTGAGCCATTCCGTCAGCCAAAGCGAGTTTGCGCCACCACTGACACTTTGTAGTATCCAGTCTGGACTATAAGCACTCGAACGCGGAAAGCGTGAATCCAGAACGGAGAGCGGCATTGTCATGAGCTTGATGTTCTGCAGAAGGTTATGGTTGGATCTAAACAGTCTACAATTTGTAGCCTTGGGAATGAACCTTGACGATGCGCATTATTTGAAGCGCAGTCATTTTCCTTGGGCTACGCGTGACCGAGGGGTCTCGTCCCATTCCACGTGGAAATGGATCGATGCGAGGCAGTGCATTGATTGTCCCTTTGTCACGGACGAGTAACTTGGCTGCCCTTATTGAAACGCGGAGAAAGACAAAGAGGAGCTGAGAAACGCGGAGAGGAAGAGAAAGACTAACCACGGAGACACGGAGGCACGGAGAGAACCAATTATTTTACTTGTAAAGTATCTTGGAGGCCTGAAAGACAGGCAAGCCTTATTGAATAAAGGGTAAGACTGCATGATGGCCGTGACCGGTGAGCCATTCTGGATCCTAGAGAGTGGATTTGAATACCAGGTTCTGCGTGGAATCCGCCTTGCCGATGACAATCGAAAGGCCTTGGTGCACGGGGAAACTCATAGTCAGCTATTCGAGAATCCCATTGTCTTGGAAATCAAACGGAACGTATGGCAGCGGGCATGCGGAGATCTTTTTATATTCTTTCATAGGGGCAGTGACCTCGTACTGATATCCGAACGACTGCGAGCGGCTTTGGAGCAAATCAACGCGAGCGGATACGTACTCCTGCCGGCTCTCGTTCGGTCGTCGCAAGCAAAGCCTCTGGTTGAAGTTCCCTATTCACAGTTGCTCGTTACGGGTTGGGGAGGCATCGCGCCAGCAGAATCGGGAGTGTCGAAAGTGAGCCAAAATGAATCTGGTATCTGGCAGTACTCCTACCCAACGGACTGCTCGAAAATTGTTGATCTAGAGCAATACGATGGTTCTGATTTTTTTCGAGTGTGGCCAATGCCAGGCTCAACCATTATCACACGTAGAATCAAAGAGCTACTTGAAAAACTACAGGTCAAGAACTGTCGCGTCCGAAGGCTTGAAGATAACTTCGGCGTACACAAATCGACTTTGCCAGGATTGGCGCCGGCCCCATTGTCGCTGTATTTTCGACCCGAGCGAGCCAAAGAGCTGGGAGAACAACACGGGATTGACTGGTTTAACTGCAGGTAAAGAATGTCCATGCGACCGATTCGCCGCCGGAGCAAAGGGAACGCAGAGAAACTCGATATTGTTTTCCGAGGACACGACGAACCTTGGCGAGTGCTCTACCTTCGCTACGACTTGTCGGATGCGATGATTGCCATTGATCGAGCCGAGAAACGCAGAGAGAAAGCCTAACCACAGAGGCACGAAGGCACGGAGAAAACCAATTACTTTACATGTAGAGTATCTTGGAGGCCAATCCAGCCGTGGCGTTTCGTGAGCAGTCTCCATTTTTCCGAGAAACTGACGATGTCATCCAACGAGCCTAATCCCCCAGAACGTCAAGTCTATTTGGCGGTACGCGATGGCGACGCAGCATGGCTACGCCATGTCTTGACTACTCATCCCAAACTCTATGGAAGCGAACGACATGAAGCGATTCAGTACGAACTCAAGCACGCCGTCGAAAAGAATTCACCGGACATTATCGACGTACTGGTTGACTTTGGAGCGGATGTCAACGCGCCCATCGGATTGACAGACCCCGAGGGAGTTATCGAAGAAACTTGCCTCGGTGGCGCTGTCAAGTTAAGAGCAGCCCAGCGATTGCTGGAACTTGGCGCAAAGATCAACTTCGACACTCCCGATGGTATTCGCTGTCGAACGCTGATCTTTGCTATCTCCAAAGGAAGCTTGGAGATGGTGAAGATGCTCATTGAATATGGGGCAGCCTTCAACAGTCCCGAACGCGGCATGACGGCGCTGGACCATGCAAACTCACGCGGCAAACATGAGATTGCCGACTATTTGCGATCCATCGGCGGTCGCACGGCACAGGAAATGGGCTGGGTCCCGCCGCCACCACCACCTGAACCAGAGTTGTCGCAGGTCTTGGCCGAGTACTTTGATGCGGAATACTTGAAGGAGCTTGGAACCATTCACGGCATGGTTGACAGTCAACCTGTCATCGACATTCACGTGTTAGACGACGGCTATCAAATCGTCTTGCACACTGCTGGAATGGCCAGCGAGCCAATACCGACGGATCCCGGTCAAGAAGAACTACGATTCATGGAGATCGAAATGATTCTTCCCCAAGGCTGGCCGACCGGTGAGGAGATGCTCAAGAGTGATGAGGCCTCGTGGCCAGTGCAGTGGCTTAGACGCTTGGCCTGGCACCCTCACCAAAGTCAGCAACCCATAGGCAAGCTGTTCTTCTACCCAAACGGATCACCACCTCAGCCCTTCGCCGCCAATACGGACCTGTGCTACTGGATGCTCATGTTATCGCCCAAGCCGCCCGTCTACGTTTCGAATGAAAAGGAGATCATTCTCTATCGAGCAGTCCCTTTGTTTGCGGAAGAGTATGAGTTGGTGCAACGCCACGGGCTTGGCGAACTTGGTAAGCGGTTCGATCAGAACAAAGTTCATCCACACCAAATGTTTGTTCGAAAGAACGTAGGACTACCGTCATGAGCATTCGAGAAGCTGGAGTTTGATGGGATGCTTGGCTGCCCTGTTTGAAACGCAGAGAAAGACCAAGAGGAGCAGAGAAGCGCGGAGAGAAAGTGAAAGCCTAACCCCGGAGATTCGGTGGCCAACCCTGAATGCGTTCCAATCGCTATTTGGTTGACCGACGATGCCGAGCCTTTGGGGCGATCGGTTGTTGTCGCCAGCGTTTTACATGTAGATCTTTTGCAGGTAGATCTTCAGGATCTGGCTCCAACATCACTACACCATCGACCATTGCGCCGCGCAGTACCTGTCGGCCAATTTGTCGGGCGAGCTCATCCGATTCGAATTCAGTATCGCTTTCATCGTCGTCTTCTTGCATTGACTCCCACATCAAATTTAGAGACTTCAAATTGTCTGTCAGGGTTGCAGCAAAAAGCACTAGGATCATGCTAATAATTGCGGTGCATACCAGGATCGTCGCCATCAGAAAGCATGTATCAGCGGATAAGCTAGAAGCGACCCAGCCAATGGTCCAAGCCAAAGCGGTCACGGCTACGGTCACCATTAGACACAGGATCATGCCCACAGCAACGACTATACCCATGAGCTTTGCTGTAGATATTTTGTGAACTTGATCTCGTTCCATCACCCTCGACCTATGCCTTCCTATAGCGATTATTCGAGAATTCGCGCTCGCTGCACGATTCGATCGTATTTTACAGCTGAGTATAGCTACAGGCCAAGACCAAAAAACGCCTCCTACCATTTACTCCTATGGGATGAGATGCTTGGTTGCCCTGCTTAAAACGCAGAGGAAGCCAAGAGGAGCAGAGAAGCGCGGAGAGGAAGAGAAAGCATAACCACGGGATTCCATTCTAGCGTCGGTTCGATGTCAGTCGCATGGCGGGTCATCCGCTTTTTCGGATTTCCAAAAGAACGAATCTATGCGATCATAGGTAGCGAGCGCTAGTGCGACTTGTTCAAACCGACTCGATAGAAGGAGCTATTGACATGCTGGCGTACTTTGAATTGTTTCCCGACAAGAAGAAGACGGAATTGCGATCGCTGTTCATCTTGAGAAAGAATGCGGCGTCATTTGAGCTCCCGCCGGGCGAATATTGCTTCCTCGAGTATTTTTGTGGCGATTGGGATTGCGATTGTAATCAGACGTGCATTAACGTCCTTTACAGAGCGGGTGATCAGGAAGCGATTCAGGACGTGGCCACAATCAGCTACTGCTGGGCATCGCGTTCCTCCTCCGGAACTGCATCTGTAGACAAAACTTTCCTGGATCCTTTGCATCCGCAAGCCGCGTTTGCTCCGAACATTCTGAAATTCTGGACACAGATGTTGAAGACAGACCAGGCGTACGCAGAGCGATTGAAGAAACACAGCCGCCAACTGCGAACCTATTGTCGCGAAAACAACTTGACCACCGATCGCGAACTATATGACGACGTGAACGAATCGTCACAAGGTGTAGCCGCTGCGTTCCTTTCGCCCAAGCACAACGTTACGTTGGAAAAGCCCACCGACAAAATTCGTCGTTATCGCGCTTTGAAGAAGGCCAAAAAAACGCAGCAACGAAGACAGCCTCGATAGTCGCCGTTTAGTGAATAAGACGTTTGCATAAATTGGTAGCGAGAAATGCTGCCCTGTTGAAAACGCGGAGGAAGACCATGAGGAGCAGAGAAACGCGGAGAGAAAGAGAAAGCCTATTTACTTTACATGTAAAGTATCTTTAGGAATGAAGACGGAATCAGGAAATGGTTCAGGACGTGGCCACAGTCAGCAACAGCTGGGCATCACGCTCGACCCTGATTGAGACTGGAACAAAGTGACAGCGTGATTACTTCTTAGCCCGTTCCTTTAGAAACGCGGTCATCTGCGTCACCTTTTGATAACCTACGAAACGATTGGCTTCAGCGCCTTCGGGCAAGACAATGAGGCCAGTCGGATAAGCTTTCACTTGGTAGCGCTCGACGAGGTCTTTTCGCTCGTCGCCATCGACCACGATGCACATAAGTCCAACTGAGGCATCAACTACATCTTTCGCTGTGAATACATTCTGCGTCATCAATTTGCATGGTCCGCACCACGTCGTTTCGAACTTAATGAAACAGGGGATCTGCTTGGCGGCCGCTTCCGCCATCGCGGCGTCGACATCGTGACGGAACTCAAGTGGTTTAGCTGCCTTTATCGCGGTGCGATCGGCTGCATGGGGATCGCGAGCCAACGCGTCAGCTTCGCGCGTGATCCCTGGATCGAACGGCACAAGTCGAGCTGCACCACCAAACGCGTTTTCAATCTCCAGCATATATGCCGATTCACCCAACCAAGCGAACTCGCCAACTCGACGCATCACAGGTTTGGACTCCTGATCATCCTCTGTGCGCAACTCCCACCAATCACCTTCTCCAAATACGGCATCGTTGTTCGCATCGCTCAGCACGACAATGGCTTTGTCACCACCAACGGTTGCTTCGCCAACCTTATAACCGCGTCGCGACATTCTCAGCACATCGGGCTGGTCCGTGGCCGTCGGTACTGTCAACCAGAAAGCAACTGGATAGGCTTCCGTAACATTTGCTTCGCCCGGGTAGTTAACCTTGAGCGTCGCTTCAAAGTTGGAGAAGATCTTGCCACGGGCTTGCATCACACGCGCGGCGATGACAGGCTCGTCAAATCTACCGTTGCCGTCACTGTCAAGGTAAAGATTCGAATAGGCTGCATCCGCAGTCGCGCGAGTTACCAATAGCTTCAGCGGGGCTTGCTTGTCGACTGGCGCACCCAACACCACTTCGGTTTGCAGGCCGTCAAATCCAAGTTCTGCGGGCACCTCAGCCTTTTCCAGTTTCAACCCTTTGCCCGGTGGAGAATAACGCGGAGCTATAAGCGACTTTGCATCGCCGGCAGTTAGCTTTAATGCAACTGGTCCAACTGAACTTTTGTCACCGGGCGCTGAAGCTTCTCGTTTCGACTCGACTTCGACTGGAGTCTCGCTGCTTGACAGCGCTTGCGACCGGGCTACTGCGGGGTCGTCCTTTCCAGCAGTGTTGGTCGTTGGGGAGTGGTTCGGTTGACAACCCGCCAACAACAGAAGTAACAAAGTGAGGACATCTCGGCGCATGGCACTTACTTCCAATACGAATTTACGATTGGCTTACCGAACCCGTTCGGTATCCGATCCAACCAACCGTAACAGAAACTATCGGTGGATCCACTGTCAATCGGCCAACAACTAGCGCAACTGTTTTTGTGGCAAGAAGATGGGAGATTCTTGCGGCGCTCTCGAAGTACGACTGGAAGTAGCGCTAAATCGGTCCGGAGCGACGGAGTAAATGCGGTCTTATGGGCATAGGGATGCTTGGCTGCCCTGTTGAAAACGCAGAGGAAGACCATGAGGAGCAGAGAAACGCGGAGGGAAAGAGAAAGCCTAACCACGGAGACTCGGAGGCACGGAGAATACCAATTACTTTACAAGTAAAGCATATTGAGGCCTGAAGTGCAGCGCTCGCCAAGTTGACAAAATGAGACCTGACCCCATTTACTCAAGTCTCAATTGCAAGAATGCGAAGTCGCTTCGGAGTATTTCTTCAGTTTCCACTGTCAACCAGTTCCAACCTTCTTTCAGGCTTACAGGTACTCGCCGCCAACCATCGTTCGCCTGCGGAAATTCAAGTTCCTTTCCATTCAATTGGCATGCAGTGATTGGAGAATTGAGGCCTGCTGCCAGATGGATGTTGACATCTGCTCGCGAATAGACGGGGCAATGCATGCGACGAATTCCAGGCTGACACAGGACAACGCCATTATAAGGATCGGAGGGTTGCAGCCAGATCAGTTCTTTCTCGATAGAATTAGGAGTCGCCGGTGGCACAAAGGATGCCACAGGATTGTTCGTAGAGTCTATCCACCATCCAACCATCAGTGGCTCAGAAGCCGGGAGGTTAGCGATCGATTGCCAGTTACCCGTGCGAGCGAGTGAAAACGCACGCTGCAGCGGTGTTGGCTGGATGCCGGTCAACATCGCTTCTGAACCGGGAGGCTGTTCGGAAAGGTAACTGCGGGTCGCATCAAGTAAATCTACATCCCCGTTTCTTCTGGCAACTGCCAGTATCGGCAAGCTCGGATGCCATTGGCAACACACGGCGTCCTTGTAAAACCGCAACACCTGATTTCGACGCTGCACGTCCCACACAATCGCTAGTCCGCTCCGATCAACCGACGCCAGCCGCTTGTCGTTGGAACTCCATGACAGGCTAAAGATTAGATCAATGTGTCCATCCAAGATAAATCGTTCGCGGTTCTTTGGATTGACTATCAGGAGGCAGTTGTTGAAAGTGTTGATGGCAAATCGATCGCCTTGGCGTGACCAACGAGGCAAACTCTCGTAGTTCAGAATGTTTTCGACAGCGAACTCAAGCTTGCCTTCTTCAAAATTCCAACATAGCGCTTGTGATTGGCTATTGAACAACAGCCATGGCTTGCTGGGGTGCCAACTGACGAAGGAACAGTAACTATGCTTTTGCTCGCAGAGTTTCGTTAGTGAGTTATCCTTGGCGCTCCACACAAGGATAGGTGTTTCTTCTTGACTAGCTAGCACAAGATGTTGGCTATCGTTGCTCCAACAGATTCCCCGACATTCGAAGTCAAAAGGCCTGGCCTGGAAGATACGCTTACCACTCTCCAATTCCCATACATAAACCTTATCGTGGGTCACAGCCAGATAGCGCCCGTCCGGACTGAACTGTATGTCGCGAGGAAGCCACGGCATGTCTCGAGCGTCACAATGAAAAATCGGTGCCTCACTCAACTCAAAATGGCGCTCGACGGTGCGCGTGGATACGTCCCATATATTAACTCGGTCGGACAAAGAAGCGAGTTTCTTGCCATCTGGACTCCAAGACATCAAGTTGACTGGCCCAGGCATCAAGTCATAGCCTTCGCCGCGTATGGCCCCGCGAAGCGTCGGAACTTTTGCTACCTTCACATCCCAGATTGGTATTGGCGCGGCCATCCCTTGAAAAGCTGCCGAGAGAAACTGCTCGTCATCGCTCCAGCTTACGTTTCGCATATAGAAACGAAACAGCGACCCATAGGCCGGCCAGGTTTCTTCGATCGAACAGTTGGCAATGTCACAGATCAAAAGTTTACCTTCCATGACAACGGCCGCTTTTGATCCATCCTTATTCCAATCGGCTCCATTAACAAGCGCCGGCCAAGCAAACTGTCCTTGGTTAACAATCTCGCCAGTTGTTGCATTAATGTTTAGCCGAGTGCCGTTGCTATGCAGACTGACGATCGAGTCATTGGATAGCCACTTGAGCGCAACGACTTGGTGCGATTGATTAAGGGAGCGTGATATCTCCTGTAAGCGTTCATCAAGAATGATGACTTGGCCTTCCACGCACCATGCAATGCGATCACCGTTTGGGCTCCACTCGACCAGAACCGATCGCGCCCCTCGATCTCGTTCGGGCAGGCCCTCGCGGACTTGCAGGACCTCAAAAGATCGCGTATCGCGTATCTGCAGCTTGTTGTCGTAACCAATCACAATTCTGGGCTGTCGTGGATGCCAGTCCAGCCAATGAACTTCGTGGAGCGGGTCATGGTAACGTTGCAAGGCGTTAGTATGAACATTGAAGACCAATGCGCCCCCGTCGGCTCCCAGACAAACTAAGTGGCTCCCATCGGGCGACCATTCAGCCAGAACGCTAAGTCTTTGTGGCAGAAAATGAGTTTGTTCGCCAGTCACACGGTTGTGAATGCGGACCCCTTCTGAAACGCCGCAACTGGCCAAGAGCTCGCCGCCAGGCTGAAAGATGACACAGCGCACGTCTGCGGAATGTCCGAAGATCAGATGCTTTTCAAGATGCTGGTGTGACTTCAGCCAGTGCCATTCCCATTCACGTGGATCGGACTTCATGCCTGAAGTTCGCCAAAGATTGACGATCGAGTCGGTTCGTTGGCTGCGCCCCTCATTGATAACGTTCTCAGCGGCTTGGCTCATCGCTGATCCATATGCCACGTGAATGGCATGATCGCGTGATTCCTCTGCATCAACCTTGGCGCGTGCCGCTTCGTTGCGCTCGGCTTGGGCATCGTGCAAGAGCTGCTGGTTTTGTTCGGCTAGTTGCCGAGATTGCCGCGCGACTTGGGTCATGTATGCAGCCATGATGGGACCACCAATCGCCAGAATGCAGACAGCCACTGCCAAGGCCGCGACAGCGCTTGCCAACGATTTGTTGCGACGGCTCCAGCGTCCAACGCGTTCCAAAAGAGACACACGGCGTGCTCGGATGGGCTCGCCAGCCAAGAATCTCCGCAAGTCTTCTTCCAGTGCCGCAGCATGCTGGTACCGCAGTTCGGGCTCGCGTTCCAGGCATTTGTGAATAATGATGCGTAAATCCATGGGCACATGCGTAGCGCACTTTTCCAGCGATTGGAAATCACACTGACTGACGTGATCAACTAGTGCCCGCCGTTCCGATTGGTCGTATGCAGGCTGCAACGTGCACAACTCATACAGCGTCAGCCCCAAACAGAAGATATCGCTACGTTCTTCATGACGACCGCGAAAATTCTCGGGCGCCATGTAGCGCAGGGTGCCCACCAAATCTCCAGCCGTTGTGAGATTCGCTTCATCCTGTAGCTTGGCCAAACCGAAATCTGCCAGCCACACGTTGCCATGTAGATCCAGCAGAATGTTGGCGGGCTTGATGTCGCGATGCAAGACACCTTGTTGGTGCGCGTACGCCAAGGCCGAGGCTATCTGTGCTCCCATCCGGGCAACACTATGCCAATAGGACGAACCGGTACCGCTGTAGTCGAGGGCGCTGGCCGCTGAGTCCTGGTTGAGCGATCGTTCAGTCTCTGCGCCGGAACGAGTCGCTAGATGCTGCTGATCACCAATCCTTGTAATGGCTGATGGAACCAACTCATCGCTGTTCTGTACTTGCCAATCGCATGTACCTGACAGCAATACATTGGCCACCAGCATTGATTTGTCGACAGGCGATGCATGGGGCGACAGTTGATCCGACGATTCATACACTTTCGTTGTTTCGAAGGCCTTCAGGGTGGCATCGAGGTCTGCAGGTTTCTTTTCTGACTCATCTTTAGTTTTCGTACGTGGCGACTCAGTTGAGATGAAGGACGGGTTGAGTCGCTTAAGCTCTTGAATCACGCGATCCAAGGAGTCGCCTTGAATGAACTGCATTGCGTAGTATTCGCAATGATCATCTGCGCCGACGCCAAAGACAGGCACGATATTCGTGTGGTGCAACTTGGCGGCCGCTTTGGCCTCTCGCTTGAATCGTGCACTGACACTCGACTTGTTCAACGACTTTGGAATAACCTTCAGCGCTACGCGACGACCGAGTGAGATTTGCTCGGCTTCGTAGACGATACCCATTCCGCCGCGACCAATCTCGCGCAAGATTTGAAAATCGCCGATGTATTCCTTCGCAGTATTAGCTTGAGCGCCGAAACGGAGTCCCGGCTCAGACTTCAAATCACTGTGTAGAGCAACTCGTTCAATAACAGCCAGGGCTTCCAGGGTCTCGCGGATCTCGTTCGAGTGGTTGGGGAACCGCCTCGCAAACTCTTCTATGTCAGGGTTCTGCCTGCTGCGCAACTTATTAACGAACTCCTCAATCAGTAGTTCCAGCGAGATTGGATCAATCGTATGAGTCTTTGACGAGAGGGGCTGCATGACAATGGGCCGCGATTACAGGTGTGGGAGATTTTGACTATGCCAAGATGATCAATGGTATTGCGACCAAACAGTCGCAAATCAGCAAGACCTTGCCGCTTAGAGAAGTCCGTATTGCTGCATGATTTTTCGCACGCGAGTGAGCGCTCGCAGGTACCGCTTGCTAGCCGCTGAAGGTTCCAATCCTAGCTCAATGGCCGCCTCCAGATTGTTTAACTGTTCAAAGTGACGCAGCGCCAGGATCTCTCGATCCAGCGGCGATAGTTCCTCTAGCGCTTCATAGAGTCGCGATTGAAGTTCTTCGCGAAGGAAAAGTTCCGAAGGCGGCGTTATCATCCCTAGCAATTGCGCGGCAATCGAGTACGAACTCGCACCTGCCGTGCCTTTGCGATTCAGTGGTGTCTCACGATAGGCACTGCGGCAATGCAACTTCAGATGATTGCGGTGGACCTCTAGTAGCTTGTCACTCACAATGCGTCGCAACCACAACAAAAATGATGCACGAGGCGCTTGCAAGTAGCTGTCCAGTCGCCGATGCGCCTCCAAGAAAACATCTTGCAAGATGTCGGAATCATCTAGCCGCGACTGCAATGCAGGATTGAGCCGCAACTTGATCATGCTCTTCAAAGGTCGCCTATATTGGGAAAAAAGCTCATTTCGAGCTTCGACATCACCATCCCTTGATCGCAGCAGCAGAGATTCAATTTGAGGATTTGTCGGCTCAGTCATAGAACCTCCCTTTGACAGCTTTCATCAACTCTAAGCCCATTGGCCCAAGGCAGAAGACTCACGTTGTAAAGTGCAAGCAAATGACAGAAAGGACAGGTCGGCTCAAAATTTTCGAAAGTATTTTGCGCTGGCAATGAAAGGGACTCTATTCACGCGGTCACGTCCAATTCGGGTGGATAGCCCCAAGCGTGTGCTCAGACAATCGGATGGAACTACCTCTCAAATCGACGCGGGATGAGTTTACCTCAGTTCTGGATTCATAGGAAGAATTCAAACTTTCTTGGTCCTCGATTGTCAGGGTTTGTACTTAAGACGGTAAGAAACCGTCTGATTGCCTTTCTGAGCCTTGCACAACGTCGTTACAAATCTTCTCGGGGCTGCCCTGAACCATGACATTATCTAAGGTCCGTAGATCCAAGACCAAATCCCACGCGCGTATGCGGAGGCGTTCCTTCGTCATAGAGCAACTGGAGATCAGGCAGCTCCTTGCCAATGACTTAAACATTTACGTCAATGACGCATCTGATTCATTCGAAGGTTTTGACTCTCCATCCGACCGAAACATATTTGTGCCGACGGTCAGCTTGAACAGTCAATCTATCTCGCTGAGGGAAGCCATACATCTGGCCAACAATGCAGGCGACCAGAACGTTATCATTCACCTTCAGCCAGGTGTGGTTTATAGGCTGGGGCGAGCGAGAGGTTGGACGGCACCTTCTCAAGATATGTTTTTTGATGACCTCGACATCCGCCGAGGCATGACGATCCAAGGCAACGGTGCCACAGTTATAGCGGGCGGGTTCGGAGCTTTCGATGCGTTCACTAGTAGCAGCACTACTCAGCGGTTAGTGTTGAACGACCTGACGGTAAAGGATGCTACGCGATATGGTCTTTCGGTCGTAGGGCGTTATGACCTCGATTTAAACAATGTGAATTTCATCTCTGTCGATAATGTGGCCGCGAGCGCACCTAACGACAGAGCTGGCGAGGATGCGCGTGGGGCTGCGCTGATCATTAATCCAAACAACGCCAACATCACCAGCAATGTTTCTATCGTTGGCGGCAGCTTCGAGCAGAATCGCGCTATCGGGGGCAAGGGAGGTGATGCAGACAGTGGCAATGATGGTAAGGATGCTGGAGATGCCTACGGTTCGGCTATATATGCAAATCGAACCAATATAACGATCAATGGTACTCGCTTCATTGACAATCAGTCCAACGGTGGCATTGGCGGAGCAGCCGACGATTCCAACGCTTCGGGAGGACGGGGCGGCGATAGTTTTGGTGGAGCGATCTATGTTTCAGCGAACTCAGTTCTAACCATTTCAAATTCCACTTTCAGCATTAATCGTGCGGGATCGGGACTCGCTACGGGTGGCGATGCGAATCGTTCACAAGGTAAAGGCGGACAAGGCGGTAGTGCGTACGGCGGAGCGATCTTTGTCGGCACAGGCTCGCGAGTTTCTGCCCAGGGTACGAACTTCAATCAGAATGTTGCGAATGCATCGACCGGCGGCTACGGGGATAGCAACAACTTTTATGGTCAGGGCGGTATCTCCAAGGGTGGTGCCGTCTACGCTGACTTCGGTGCTGTTAATATCGGATTACAAAACGTCTCGTTTACATCCAATCGTTCGGTTGGTGGCGCCGGTGGAACCGCTGCGTATACAGGCGGTGCGGGCAATGCGGGTGAAGGTGGCGCGGTGTGGACTGCCGCAAACGGTGGTTGGGACGCAGTCACTTTTGATTCGAATCGGGCCGAGGGAGGCAAAGGTGGCGCTGGTCAGCAAACGGGCCAAGGCGGCGTCGGTGGCCTGGGAGCCGGTGGTGCCGTTCAAATTACAAACGCATCCATCACTTTGACGGACGTTACGTTTGACTCTAACCAAGCCATCGGTGGAACTTCGGGGCTTGCAGGAAATAGACATCCAGATCCGAATGCAACCGGTGGTGCCGCATACGGTGGTGCGATTCGCATTTATGGAGATGGCACTCAGTTATTCTCGGGCACAGACAACAAACCTATTGTCTTCAAACAAAATTTTGCCAACGGTGGATTCGGTGCGCTCAGTTCCGATGGTGGTAATGGAAACGGCGGAGCGATTTACGCGGACCCCAGCAACGGTACGTTGAAATTGACACATGGAGTTTTTGGAGGCAACGCGGCGCAGGGCGGTAACGGCGGCGATGGCCGAACAACTGTTTTGAACACGCCTTTCGGAAGCGTTCCGGCCGACATCGCAAATCCTGGCGACAACGGAGACGGTATCGGAGGCGCGATCAGCAGTGGTTCGAAGATCCTGCAAATCGAAGATTCATCCTTTATCAAGAACTACGCAAACGGCTTTCGCGCGGACGGGAATGCTTTTCTGAGCGGAGGACGTACGACCGCGCCGCAAACCGATGGCGGAGATGGCGGAAACGCGCTGGGAGGTGGAGTCTATTTCAGAGGCAGCACGCTCACAGTGACCGACTCATTGTTGTTCAGCAATCAAGCTTTCGGCGGTAACGGCGCATCGGGCGCAACGCCACCCGAACGCTTAGATGCGAACGGAAATGTGTTCAATCCTGGTGAAGTCGGCGATGGAGAACACGGCGGTACAGGTGGTAATGGCGGCAGTGCGTTTGGTGGTGGACTCCGCTCTGACGCAACCGGTCAAGTAAATGTGACCGGCACTCAATTCAACGGGAACATCGCGCTAGGAGGTCGAGGTGGCAAAGGCGGAGAAGGAGGCAACAACAGCGGCGATGGAAATGATGGCGGCGGCGGCGGGCACGCCGGCCACGGTGGAGCCGCATACGGTGGTGGTGCATCGATCACCAACGGTGCTGTTTTCACGATGACCACATCGGTGTTTGAAGGAAACAAAGCAGGCGGAGGTGATGGCGGCAATGGAGGTGGCGGCGGAATTGGTTCAACGGGCGACTCATCACTAAACCCATTCGCTGACAAAGATGGCGGTGACGGTGGCAATGGTGGGCGAGGCGGAAATGGAGGTCGCGCTTATGGTGGTGGGCTAAACCTGGACAATGTCACGGCCACGATTACGAATTCAACCTTCGTAAACAATCTGGTGTCTGGTGGCTGGGGAGGGCGTGGCGGTAATGGCGCTGATGCATCATACGCCACTGACAATTGGTTAAATGGATCGTTCCTGGGATTGTCCGGTGGCACAGGCGGTCGCGGTGGAGATGGAGGCAATGGAGGAAACGCAGGCGATGCCTTTGGAGGTGGAATCGCACTAATCGGCGGTTCCCTAAACCTTACCAATTGCACGATCGTCGGTAACGAGGTCAAGACAGGTTATGGAGGTGGGGGTGGAGTTGGTGGGAACGGCGGTCCAGGAAACAATGGCGACGACGGAGATGGTGGTAATGCCGGCAACGGAGGCAATGGTGCAAACGCTTACGGTGGTGGCGTCTATGTTGCTCCCAATCAAACCACAACATTCACCAGCAATACGATCGCCCATAACTCAGCGGAAGCGGCTTCCGGTGGCCTGGGCGAGTTAGGCGGACGAGCGATTTCGGATCTTGCTGAGATCGGCCAGCGTCACCGACAACGTTACTTCCAGCCAGGCGATAACTATAGTTGGGGCTCCGCGTCGTATATCTTCCCGCCTGGACCAAATGCTCCTGACAGTACGACCGCGCTCCTGAATGCGCAACTAAACACCGTCGCGGTGAGTGGGGTACTTCTTGGTATACCGGTCGCGACAGGAGCCGCAATCGCCGGAGTGGCTGTCACATACTCAGTACTTGTGAATTTGGCTATAAACTTGCCAGCCTTGGCTGTGTTAGGCACTTCATTCATGTCAACCGCCGCATTGGGAATTGGCGCGCCATTGATCGTCTGCATGGGCATTGGTGTCGCGGTAATGGGGATTGCGTTAGTCAGCATCACTCTCATCGACGGCATCTTATCGAATGACATGGCCGGTTCGTGGGCGGATTTGGGCAAACTATTTCTGGCAACGGGAAATCACGGGCAGCTTGAGTATTCACTAGGCACCTTGTTGGATGTCAGCACGATTCCCGTTCGCGGCCAAGATGGTAATGATGGAACCGACGGCATTAGCGGACGTGCTGAAGGCGCTGGAGTCTACATTGCGGCCGGTACTGCTCAGGTGCGGATGGGCAGAAACCTGCTAGCGGACAATCAAGCAGGTTATCGGAAACAAGAACTTCTCGTCGAACCGACGCGGATTGTTCTTGCACAAAATGATGTAATTTATCATGACAAAGGTTATGTCATGAATCATGCGCCAGACGTCGGCGGCAGATCGATCGTTTCACTAGGCGGCAACCTGGTCAGCGTCGGTATCGGTATCAACTCTCCTGGTAACTACGGTTCGTCAATCGCATCGGGTTTTGGCGGAGGCGAGTTTGACATACTAGGTTCTACTGTGACGCCTTTGGATGCGAAACTGCTATACACTCGATACGGCAATGGCGGTTTCTCACCAACGGTTGCGATCGCCGCAGATAGTCCAGCTCGCAATCGAGTTGTCGGCACCAACGACGTGTCGCAAAACGGTTTGTTGCGTCCCCCGTTGAAACCGGACGGGTCAACTAACTTTGTAGACATCGGTGCGTTCCAATTCAATGCACCTCCAACAGCGCTCGCACTCACCAGTGCTTCGGTCAGAATCCCTGAGAACAGTAACACATTAACGGGAATAGCACTTTCGTCGATCTCGATTGCTGATGATATCTATGGTTCCAATTCACTCTATCTGACCGGCCCGGACGCGACAAAATTTGAACTCAATGCTAATAGCTTACGACTGAAACCAGGCGTTGCTCTCGACTATGAAACGAAGTCGACCTACTCGATAAGAATCAATGTAGACGACCCAGCGGTTGGAGGTAGGCCTGATGCCTTTACTGACTTCACTTTAAGCGTTACCGACGTATTGGAGTTTGCAGGAATCGACGTGCAAAAGGGGCAGACGCAGCGTTCATATGTGCGGAATGTTGATCTAATCTTCGACAGCGCTAGCGGTGTAGCTGATCTCGGAACTACCAGCCGGATTCAAATCAAACGGTTTGATCTCGACGGACTGAATCCAGTTTCGCTGCCTGTTCCCACGCCAAGAATTTCTGGCAATAAGCTTGAATTTGACTTTGGCGTCGAAGGCATCGGTGGAAACCGTAACACTAACGCTGGTGATGGTTACTACGAAATTGCCCTCGACATGGACGGAGACGGCTCATTCGAGTCGAAGAAGTATTTCCATCGACTGCTTGGGGACGTTACGGGGGATGGTAGCGTCGACTCGGCTGACAAAGCGCGCGTACTTGCGTTCCAAGGCAAATTTAATCCCGAAGCTGACGTTAATGGTGACATTGGTGGCGTAGTCAACCTCACCGACCTGATGCTTGTCACCCGCGCAGTCAACCGCAAACTTAAAAACGGTCTGCCGCGATAATTGATCCAACACTCATTGCGCCACGTCAGTTCTGTATTCAATTTTTTTGCAGGTTTACGCTCAAGTGATTTCCTACAACTGTAGTTTTGCTCGCACCGCAGTTCATGTGCTCTGCTGTTCGATCTTTTTACTCGCCACCTGCTCGACTGCATCCGCGGGTTTGGTTCTATCGTTTGGGACTTCTACTCCCTCCCCAATCGTTGTCGGCTCGACCGCAACATTGGACGTGTTTGTGCGAGCCGATACGGGCACTCAGTTGCTCGACGGCTTTTTCCTAAATCTAAAGATCACTGGGACCGGCGTAGTTTTTCCGATCGCTCAGCCGAACTCGCAATTAACATCCAACACACCTGTATATGTATTTCAAAATCGCAGTCTATCCTTCCGCACAAATACCGACGTTGGTGTTGGCGATGCTGCAAGCAACTATTTCGGGTTCGATTCATCCGATGACGGCAGTGGACCTCCGCTTGCACCGGGCAATCCCAGTCCAGTGTCACTTAACAGTACAAACAACTTGTTGTTAGCTCGAGTTAATTTAACGGGAGTGATTGCCGGGACATACAGCATTGACGTGGATGCACTTAGTTCATCATTCTTCACTAATCAGCTCGATCCAAGCAACACGCTGATCACGTTCACCAGCACTGCAGGTAACGTTACAGTGATAAACGCTGTGCCGGAACCGAAGTCAATTCTACTGGTCGCAATATGCGTAGGTGGCGTTGCGCTGCGTCGCAGATTTTCGCTGCGTTTTGCCAACCGACACAAATTACTTTACATGTAGAGTATCTTGGCACGTCCGATCCTCGGAGAGCCGCGTTGCGAAGTTACTGAGCCAGTTAACCGGTGGTCGCGCAGCGCACCACCGGTTGCTGATTCGCCCCGACGCGGCGGAGTACGTGTGGCCATGTTGGGATAGGATACTTGGCTGCCCTGTTGAAAACGCAGAGGAAGACCAAGAGGAGCAGAGAAACGCAGCCCTCCGTAATGTCAAACCTACTGCGGTCCCCGATGGCATCTGCGACTTGACACCCTCTTAAAATTTGGGATGGTGAACACACTCACGCAATTTCATGGCTTATAGAAGCAGTCCTAAAAGTGTTGAATACGATTCAATGTGCTCTTATCGTCGGTGCTTCCTCGGGGGTTGGCTTGGCATGCGTGAGACATTTGCACAAAACCAAAAAGTTCCGCATCTTTAGTGCGAGTCGCACTTCCAATGGCGAATTGGAGAAACTGTCAACTTTCATCGAGACCGATGTCACGGATGATGATTCCGTTCACAGAATGGTGCAGCGCGTTGTTCAGGAGTGTGGGGAGATCGACGTACTCGTTCATGCTGCAGGCTATGCCTTGGCAGGCTCGATTGAAGGAACAACGGTCGAAGAAGCTCAACATCAATTTGACACCAATTTCTGGGGTTTGGTTCGAGTCAACAAAGCGATCGTTCCGAAGATGCGAGAATCGCAGCGTGGGACCATCATCAACATCGGCTCATTAGCTGGTTTGTTGCCACTACCGTTTCAAGCGTACTATTCCGCCAGTAAGTTTGCTCTGGAGGCTTTTTGCGAAGTGTTGCATTATGAGGTTCGCCCCTTTGGTATCCGTGTTTATCTCGTTCAACCTGGCGATCTAAAAACACAGTTAACAAAGAACCGGCACATCGCATCGGCATGCATGAAAGACAATCCGTACTTTGCTAGATTTACTCGCTGTTTGAAGAACATCCATCAAATGGAATTAAGTGGACAGTCTCCTGACAAGGTCGCACAAAAGGTTTTGCAATTAGCAAATAGCCAGGGAGTAGGTTCTAATTCCAAACTACGCTACCGAGTATCCCAACCGCTGGAAGAACTTGGTTTGATGATTCGCAGGCTTGGTACCTATCGAGCCTTCAACCGAGTGTGGCGATCCAGGTTCGGCGATTAATAGACCGATTCGTACTTTTTAGCTTTTACCTCAAGAGACTCTTCATGGAGCTACCCAACTCAACTCTTGCGTGGCTCTGCAACGGATCAAAAGATTACAGTCGCCCCATCCCTGAACTCTTGCACATCAAAGAAGTTCCGTTGCCTAAAGTAAAACTCGGCATGGCTTTGATTCAAGTTGACGCGGCACCTATAAACCCTTCCGATGTCATGTTCATTCGTAATCAATACGGAGTCAGCCCCAAGGAAGGAGACATTCCTGGCTTTGAAGGCTGCGGAACAGTTCTGGCTGCAAACGCAGGTCCGTACGGCTGGTGGTTGAAAGGGATGCGCGTCAGTTTTGGCGGACAAGATGGCCAGGGATCGTGGGCACAGTACGTGGTGGTATCGGTGTTTTCGTGCATCCCCGTGAGCTCGAGACTTCCGGTAGAAACCGCTGGAACCCTGATCGTCAATCCGATGACGGCGATGGGACTAATTAAGAAGGCACGAAAACATGGAGCAAAAGCCATAGTGATAAACGCCGCTAACTCGAGCCTAGGCAGACTGATCGTTTCTCTGGCTCGGCGTCAAGGGATTGAAGTCTTGGGTATTGTTCGCCGCCCAGAAGCCGCTGAGCCTCTGCGAAGACTGGGCGCGCATGTGCTCGTCTCGTCGACCGATGACTTTCTGGAGAAATTCCGCGAACTTGTAAATCAAATCTCTGCGACCGTTCTGCTTGACGCCGTGGCTGGTGAACAAACGGGTTATTTACTGGGAGCGATGCCGGACCGTTCATTGGCGATTGTCTACGGGCAGATTAGCCAGCAGGGTGAAATCGGTTCTCTAAGCTTTGACCCCGACGATTTGGTCTTTCGAGAGAAAAGAATCGATGGTTATTGGTTAAGCACGGAGCTGCATGGCATCAACGGGGTCATTACTCCTTTGCTACGAGCTAGGACAATCTCCAAGCTTTACCAACAAGGTGCTATCGAGATGGGATCTGTCCACGCAATTCCGTTCGAGGACCTGGCGCGACTCGCGCAAGAGGGAGTTAGAGACCACAAAGTCGTCTACATTCGCGGTCAATCGCTGAGTAAAAGTTGATTAGCCAGCACGCAATTATTCACGACACGATGGATTCCGTCTTTGACCAGCGATTCGCCAAAGTTGATGACCAATCGACGTCCAAGGTACTCGCGTCACCGAATGCGGAGTGCTGCCCTGTTTAAAACGCAGAGGAAGAACAAGAGGAGCAGAGATACGCGGAGTGGAAGAGAAAGACTAACCACGGAGACTCGGAGGCACGGAGAACACCAATTACTTTACATGTAGAGTATCTTGGAGGCCTGAAAGAATTGTTCGAGAGATCGATTGTCGGCTGAGAATGCGAGGAGTGACAAATGGAATCATCGCGAGCCCGATTCGTTCAAGCCGTTGAAGAAAATAACGTAGGTTTAGTCATCGAGCTTCTTCGTCAGGGGGACGAGGAAGTCAAGAAGAGGATTTTGAACGGTGGCGACCTTTTGGAACACTCTGCCGAGAACGGACACATGGAGGTCTTTCGTCTGCTACTTGAAAGCGGTGCTCCAGTTCAGGGCGGTATCACCGATCCGTTCGTCCGAGTTTGCCATTTGGGCAACACTGAGGCGATTGAATTGATGATTAAGCGGGGCGCTTCCCTCAACGTTGAACACAAGGGAGACTTAGTTTCGGTTCCACTGCGTTCAGCCATCTCGGGAGGCAAGCTCGAGGCCGTAAAGATGCTTGTTGACGCAGGGGCTGCAGTCAACGGAATATGGAACACTCGAACCAACTTATCGCTGGCTATTGATAAAGGATACACAGAGATAGCCGACTTTCTTCGTGCCAATGGAGCCAAGCTTCCATCGGAACTGAGTCCAACTGCGACAGACATGGTAGTGCAAACGCTGAAGGACGAAACCATAGATGCCTTTAGTCGGCACTTCGGAACACCCATTGATAATGCCCAATACTCTCTGGTCTCCGGAAATCCTGCCGTATCGATTCATGTCATTCCTGCCAATCCTCGCTGCAATTGCATTACGCTCTTTACGGTTGGACTGGCCGAACGTGCAATGTCTGTTCCTGTGGGTCAAGAAGAGTGGGCACGAGCAGAACTCTTCATGCAACTGCCAGTTGACTGGCAGGTCTTTCGCACTGATGATCCAATGTGGGGTTGGCCGCACTTATGGTTGCGTGAGCTCTGCCAGTTACCAACCACCAATCAGACTTGGCTGGGTGGTAAGTTATGCGCGGTGGAGCTATACGGCCTTGTACCTGGTCTTCGGTTTGCAGGATGTTTGGTATGGGCTCAACACTTCTTTGAATCGAAGTTTCTAACCGACAAGATGGTAACTCTATATCGAGTCGTTCCGCTAACTGCGGCTGAAGTTCAATTTGAAAAGCAGCATGGCACGGAGAATTTGCTCAATGCAATGAGCCTGGCAGATGTACCGCTGGAAGTATCGTTAAATCGACCTGACGCTGTGCAGTAAGGATCGTAAATCGGGGTCAGGTCTAGACTTGCCCCGGTGCACTCATATTGGGATGGGATTCTTGGCTGCCCTGTTTGAAACGCAGCGAAAGACCAAGAGGAGCAGAGACCCTATGAAGTTGCTTGGCGTAGCGCAGTGAAGTAAAACAGAGTCTGTCTGGCGGAAGAACATAGTGAAACCAAGCGGCTGAGAGATAGCATACAGGGCGGGGCGAATGCAGACTTTGGTGGCAGCGGAAATGAGAATTGTTATGGAGAACGTCCGCTGGGATACCTTTGTGGATCTGGCTGAGCAGCGGCGTGGCAGTGTGCCGAGAATGACTTACGACGAAGGAGTCTTGGAGTTGATGCGCCCGTTGCGTCAACATGAAAACATCGGACGTTTGATCGGTCGTTTGGTGGAGACCTACACCGAAGTTCTCGACATTGAAATCCAAAGCGTAGCAGTTGTCGTTTCCGCCACTCTGGGATTCTTTGGCTGCCCTGTTTAAAACGCAGAGAAAGACCAAGAGGAGCAGAGATACGCGGAGAGCAAGAGAAAGCCTAACCACGGCGACTCGGAGGCACGGAGAACACCGATTACTTTACGTGTAGAGTATCTTGGCGGCCTGGAAGAATTGTTCGAAAGATTGGCTTACTCTGCGATGCCACACAACGATCCTGTTACCCCAGAACATCAGGCGTATTTGGCGATCCACCATGGCGACGCTCTGACGCTCCGGCACATCTTGACGGCTTATCCCGATCTCTATGGAAGCGGACGAAAGGATTCAATTCAGTACAAGCTCAAATATGCAGTCGAAGTCGATTCACCGGATGTTATCGACGTACTTGTTGACTTTGGAGCGAATGTCAATGCGCCCATTGGACTGACAGACCCCGAGGGAATTATCGAAGAAACTTGCCTCGGTGGCGCTGTCAAATTAAGAGCAGCCCGGCGATTGCTCGAGCTTGGCGCAAAGATCAACTTCGACACTCCCGATGGTATTCGCTGTCGAACGCTGATCTTTGCTATCTCCAAAGGAAGCTTGGAGATGGTGAAGATGCTCATTGAATATGGGGCAGCCTTCAACAGTCCCGAACGCGGCATGACGGCGCTAGACCATGCCACCTCGCGCGGCAAACATGAGATTTCCGACTATTTGCGATCCATCGGCGGTCGCACA